>JAJEJO010050054.1:28891-44816 GCA_020662805.1 Glaucomys volans
CCTGCTTCTCCCTGATCTCTCCCCCTCCCTAATCTCAGGGGAAACCAGATTGCTTTTCTTCCCCATCCTAGGCAGAGTTATCTGTCCCTGAGTACACACCTACCATAGGAGTGATGTAATCCGGACTTTGGGAATGGTACCAGAAGACCTCAGAAATGACTATCTCCCAAATTAATAGGTGAATTACAATACCAGACAGAGACCACATGAAATGTAGCTTTTGAGTCATCTCTTTAAGAGCCCCTATTCCTGCTGATGGGCAGAATCACAGCCTCTGGGACGGGAGTCCCCTGTGTTTCTCCTTTGCTAGCAAAGCAATAAAACTTCTTCCTTTTTCTCAAAGCTGTGTCCTTGTTAGTGGATTGGCATCAGGGACAAGGATCAAGCTTTAAGCAACAGGAGGAGGAATTTGGCTCAGGACTAGCAGGGTTCTTGGCATACTGGATGTAAAAGAATTTCAATATGGCCAGAAGAAGGCATAAATAGGGGTCTATTTGGGAAGTAAATACACATTCAAGAGAGAATATGGGCTATCTCCAGAGTGAGAACTCCCCTTGGGTTGGAAGTCCAGTATTTATAGAAGGGCTGTGTTTAGGGGACAGATTGTTGTACCCAAAGAAAATAAAATCATCCAAGTCGATCACATAAAGCCAAAAGAAGCCTTTATTTTAGCTGGCCAGCAACGATTGCCCTTACTCCTAAAAGCGGGGTGCCAGGAAATCTCGCATTAATTGTGTCATTGCCAACATTTATAGGGCTCGGGATGGGATTAGGGCTGGGCTTTAGGGAGGGGGGATTGGGGTGGGGCTGACTCTCTCCTGATGATGGCACTGGAGAATCTTTTTGGGAAGTATAACCCAGACAAGTTGGATCCAGGTTAAAGCTGCACAATTCCCACCAGTTCTCTGTGCTCTTGTGCATTTCCCTCACATCACTCAAGAAGCACAACTGTTTCTGAATGCTTGCAGTATCTCAATAGCTCATGAGTGTTTTAGACTCAGTGTATTTCTCCCTTTATCCGAAATCCCTTTCTCAACCTTTTAATCTGTTAGTCTTTAGTTTATTTGGTTCCTGGATGGCCTGGCTAAGAAGTATACTCCAAATTTTTGGTATATCCACCTGACAGCCATAAAAGAAGTCTTCCTTGTGACCCGTACCCTCTCAAAAAGCTTTACGTGTTTGCATACAGCCACGGTTGGATATCAGTCTCTATTGGCTGGAATGACAACTTAAAGAAATGTGTGAGACTGAGGATTTTTATAACCTATGTATGATGTGCTGAAACTGGAAGTCAAAAATAATGGTAACAGAATAGCACTAATACCATAAATTTCAGAAGAATTGTTAAATAAAAATTGTAGGAGGCCATTATTTTGAATCAAGCATCTACTGAACATCAACAGACCAGGCTAAAAGTTAAAATGGATAAAGTTCCATGTCCCCAGCTGAAAATAAGCTGAGCAACCTTCTGAGAAGTCAGGGTTAGAAAGATAACAGCTAAATTTCAGAAACTGGCTTCAGTTGGTATGATAATAAAGCTAATCCTTACACTAAATAAGGAACCTGAAATAACTTGATGTCAGCTAATTATTTTTTCCTATTGTTCCATCTCCCTGACCACACCTTATAAGGCAAGTAACTTTGAAATCATCAATCTATTTTTGTTGTTCTTTAGCTTCTGCTTTCTTAGTCCTTCTCTATAAAACCAACCTCTTTTGTTCAGCCTATCAGAACACTTATTTTATGGAATGAAGTATTGCCTGATTCTAAATCCATAAAGAAGGGAGTGGAGCTGGGCATGATGTCTCATGCCTATAATCCCAGCAGTGAAGAAGGTTGAAGCAGGAGGATCACAAGTTTCAAATTCAAGGCCAACTTGGGCAACATAGACCTTGTCTGGGACTTTAAAAAATAGAAAGGATTGGGGATATAGCTCAGTGGTAGAGTGCTTACCTAGCATGCAAAAGGCCCTGGGTTCCATTCCAGCACCAAAAGCAATAAAAAGAAAGAAAAAAAAAAAAGATAAACCTAAAGATTTTTTTCCCCTGATTTATAAGATAAAACTCACCATACAATTAACCTTCTTATATAGTTCAATATGTTAGTATATCATAGGTTGTACAACAAGTAAAAGTAATTTTATTTGCTTATTTATTTTGATACCAGGGATTGAACCCAGTTGTGCTGAACCACTGAGTCACATTCCTAGACCTTTTTATTTTTTATTTGAGACAGAGTCTCACTAAGTTACTTAGGGACTCACTAAATTGCTGAGGCTGCATTTGAACTAGCAATCGTCCTGCTTCAGCCTCCCAGTGGTTGGGATTATACCTGTGCACCACCATACCTGGCTTAATTTTAGAACACTTTTTTTTAATCCCCTAAAAGAAACTTCATACTCATTATCTGTCACTTACCATTCACTGGCCACAAAAATCTAAGTTTCAACTTTCAGAAAACACTAATCTATTTTCTATCTGTGTAGGTTTGTCTATTCTCTACATTGGTGTAAATGGAATTATTTATTACATAACTTTTTGTGATGCCTTCTTTCTTTTTGTGGTACTGGTGATTAAGCCTAGGACCTTGTACATGCTTGGCAGACAATAACACTGAACACCATCCTTAGTCCTTTTCTATTTATTATATTTATTTATATACTTTTTAAAAAATTTTGATTCATTGAACACAAATGGAGCACAGCTATTGTTTCTCTGGTTGTACACAATGTAGAGTCACACCATCTGTGCATTCATACATGTACACAGGGCAATGATGTCTGTCACACATTCTGTTATTATTACCCCCCTACCCCGACCCCACTCCTCCCTTCCCTCTATGCTATCTAGCCTTCCTCCATTCTTGCCCCCCTTCCACCCCCCATTATGCATCAGCATTCACTTATCAGAGAGATCATTCAGCCCTTGGATTTTTGGGATTGGCTGATCTCACTTAACATAATAGTCTCCATATCATCCATTTACCTACAAATGCCATAATTTTATTCTTCTTTATGGCTGAGTAATATTCCATTGTGTATATATAACACAGTTTCTTTATCCATTCATCTACTGAAGGGCATCTAGATTGGTTCCACAATCTAGCTATTGTGAATTGGGCAGCTATGAACATTGATGTGACTGCATCACTGTAGTAATCTGATTCTAAGTCCTTTGGGTATAGGCCAAGGAGTGGGATAGCTGGGTCAAATGGTGGATCCATTCCAAGTTTTCTAAGGAATCTCCACACTGCTTTCCAGAGTGGCTGCACCAACTTGCAATCCCACCAGCAATGTATGAGTGTACCCTTTTCCCCACATCCTTGCCAACACCTGTTGTTGCCTGTATTCTTGATAAAAGACATTCTAATTTGGATAAGATGAAATCTTAAGGTAGTTTTGATTTGCATTTCTCTTATAACTAGGGATGTTGAACATTTTTTCATAAATCTGTTGATTGCTTGTAGATCTTCCTCTGTAAAGTGCCTGTTCATTTCTTTGGCCCATTTATTGGTTGGGTTATTAGTGTTCTTGGTGTAAAGACTTTTGAGTACTTTGTGGATTCTGGAGATTAGTGCTCTATCTGAAGTGTGTGTGGCAAAGATTTTCTCCCACTCTGAAGGCTCTCTCTTCACATTGCTGATTGTTGCCTTTGCTGAGAAAAAGCTTTTTAGTTTGACTCTATCCCAATCATTGATTCGTGCTTTTATTTCTTGCGCTTTGAGAGTCATGTTAAGGAAATCTGGTCCTAGGCCAACATGATGGAGATTTGGACCTATTTTCTCTTCTATTAGGTGCAGAGTCTCTGGTCTAATTCCTAGGTCCTTGATCCATTTTGAGTTGAGTTTTGTACAGGGTGAGAGATATGGGGTTAGTTTCATTTTGCTGCACATGGATTTCCAGTTTTCCCAGCACCATTTGTTGAAGAGGCTATCTTTTCTCCATTGTATGTTTTTGGCTCCTTTGTCAAGTATGAGATACCTGTATTTATGTGGGTTTGTCTCTGTGTCCTCTATTCTGTACCATTGATCTACCTGTCTATTTTGGTACCAATACCATGCTGTTTTTGTTACTTTTGCTCTGTAGTATATTTGAAGGTCTGGTATTATGATACCCCCTGCTTCGCTCTTCTTGCTAAGGATTGCTTTAGCTATTCTGGGTCTCTTCTTCCTCCAAATGAATTTCATGATTGCTTGCTCTATTTCTATGAGGTCTGTCATGGGATTTTAATTAGAATTGCATTGAATTTGTATAGCACTTTTGGTAGGATGGCCATTTTGACTATATTAATTCTGCCTATCCAAAAACATGGGAGATCTTTCCATCCTCTCAGACTTTCTTTAATTTCTTTCTTTAGTGTTCTGTAGTTCTCATTGTAGAGGTCTTTCACCTCTTTTGTTAGATTGATACCCAAGTATTTTATTATATACTTATTTTGGTACTAGTGATTGAACCCAGCACTCTAACACTGAGCTACAGCCCCAGATCTTTCTATTTTTTATTTTTTATTTTGAGAAAGTGTCTTGCTAGATTGCCTAGGCTGGCCTCAAATTTATAATCTTCCTGAGTCAGCCTCCAGTTGCTAGGATTGGGGGTGAGTGCCACTGTTACGGATAGCATAACTTGTTATGGAAAGCTGGATCCTTGTTCCTGATGCTAATCCAATAATGATGACACAGTTTTGAAAAAAAGAAAAAAGTTTTATTGCTTTGCTAGCAAAGGAGAAACACAGCGGACTCCTGTCCCAGAAGCTACCTTCTACGTGGTTTCGGTCTGTAGTTGTAATTCACTTAATTTGGGAGATACTCATTTCTGAGATCTTCTGGTACCATTCCCAAAGTCTGGATTACTTCATTCCTCTGGTAGGTGTGTACTCAGGGACAGATAACTCTGCCTAGGATGGGGAAGAAAAGCAATCTGGTTTCCCCTGAGATTAGGAAGGGGGAGAGATTAGGGAGAAGCAGGGAGAGAGGAAGAGAAAGAAACATGTCCATTTTAAAAATAAGTTGCAGTGGCAGAGCAGCAAGTGTTATATTCAAAGCATAAAGTGGACCACTGCTACATAATACCTTCTTTCACTCAGCATAATGTTTTCAAGGTTCATCCCTATTGTTGATGCAAAACACAGCTCTGATGCTCCGAAGGAAATAAAAGATAGTTTTTTTTCTGAGCCAAATATGAATGATCAAGACCCAAGAATACAGATTCGGGTTACCCTGAATAACATGCTTTACCATGGAAGAGGTTACATGAACTCTTACAGCTACAGAACAAAAGAAAGGCATAAATTGGTGCATTTACTGAAAGATACTGGTAGCAACATCTGGTAGCCTGGCTATAGCAGAGTGGGTGAGTATCTTCTGCAGTCTCAGCTGTTAGCCTAGAATATTCATGTCTTTACAGTTGGTGGAAGCTAGAGGTCTACTACACTTAAGGATATATTCCAAAATTTTACTTAGTGGTCATGAGGTTGGCAAGTCAGATATAATATAGAAGTTGGTAGTAAATAGCTGTTGAAAGGTAATAAAACATAGCTCAAGATAATGATTTTTTTTGGTACCAGAGATTGAACCCAGGGGTACCTAATCACATCCCCAGCACTTTTTAATTTCTGTCTTGAGGCAGGGTTTTGCTAAGTTGCTTAGGGCTTCCCTAAATTGCTAAAGCTGGTTTTGAACTTGCTATCCTCCTGCCTATGCCTGCCAAACTGCTGGGATTACAGGCTTGCACCACTGTGTGAAACACTTATTTCCTTTAAAGCAGAGTTGTTATTTTATGTTGACAATTGCCAAATATATTCCATTGTATAGATACAATTTATACATTTTACTCATATGATGGACATTTGTGTTGTTTTTCCTTCTTAGTTCTTATGAATAATGCTACTACGGATATTCCTGTGTGTATCCCAAAGAATTTTTTTCTATGTATGTGATACTGGAGATTGGACCCAAGACCTTTTGCATGCCAGGCAAGTGGTCTACCACTGAGCTATACATGCAGCCCTTCTTTAATTTGTTTTTGAGATAGAGTTTGTAAACTGCAGTCTTCCTACTTCAGTCTTCCAAGTTGTTAGGATTGCATGGGTGCCACCATGACCAGTCCAAAGATCCTTAATGAGTTCAGAAATAAAGAAGGGATTCTTTAGGGAAGCTCTACTGTGTGACATTTTAAAGAGAACATTAGGCTTCAGTGGGAAACTATGCATTGTTCAGATTATTTCCATCCAGGTATCTGATTCTAGCCTTCCATTGTCTTTGAACTGTTTTAAAACTCTTTAAATGATAGATGGTTGCTGGTATGGTGGTATGTGCTATAGTTCCAGCCACTCTGGAAATTAAGGCAAGAGGATTACAAATTGGAGGCCGGCATGGGCAATACAGAGACCCTGTCTCAAAATAAAATAAAATTTCAAAAGGACTGGTAATGTAGCTCAGCAGGAGAGTGTCAATGGGTTCAATCCCCAGTGCTGCTAAATAAATAAACAAAAGTACACAGCTGATAACAGTGCAAAACAATCCCCATATAGACAGGTAAATTCTATCAGGTAGAGGTTCACTTGCCAACTTTGCCCCTCTGAAGAGGCTATTTTTGCCTTTATTTACACAATAATTTCAATATTTCTAAATACAAATGTGTCTTTTAAAAATGAATGTTCTTTGAAATGGTTGTAATGTTTGCCAGTTTCCTAATTAGTGAGTTGGATAAAATCATTAATGTGTTTTTATCTTTATACCTCTGTGGGAATCATTCTCTTACCTTCTTTATATGATCTTTTAGCATTTAGCTCAATATTTGGCTGCCTCCTTAATTTCTCCATTTGTTGCTGGAATTAGAATTTCTGTGGCTCTGAGACACATTCACCAGTTGGTGTAGAAATTTCTGAAACCTTAATGGAGGCATCAAACTACTAGAGTACTCTTAAATTTAGATAAATTCTAAGAGACTAAAGCTTTCCTGAATAGTCTTGAAAATTAAAGGAAAAATTGGAGCAGAGATTCAAGAAGACTTCTTGGTTGTTGGAAATGAAGTTTTTCTAGCCTACTTGGATCAACGTAGGGAGTTAATCAGGATGGTAACTACAAAAGCAATGGTTGTCACTATCATGTTAATAAAACAGTCAGGGGTAGACTTCCTTAAACAAAAAATATAAAAAAGGGCTGGAGCTGGAGCTCAGTGGTAGAGCACTTGCCTAACCTGTGTGAGACACTGGGTTTGATCCTCAGCACCACATAAAAATAAACAAATAAAATAAAGATATTGTGTCCATTTACAACTAAAAATTTTTTTTAAAAACCATAAAATATAATAGGGAAGCTGGGGCTGGCACAACTTCTGATACCTCCTACTTATGGTCCTGTAAGTTTTCTCACGTATAGCAACACTACTACACAGGGCCCACCAAATAGTAATTCAGGAATGAGACCTTTAGTTGTATATTAGACAGCAATTCATTAGATTCAGTTACATCGTCCAGCTAGTGTTTCCAAAACACCTATTTTCAGTCTAGCTTCACAAAAGAATCACCTTTGGAACCTTCTGGAGTTTACTACATTCCACCCCAAAGATTCAGAAGGGCTAGCTAATGTAGGAACTAGAAATCTGAAATTGATGAAGTTCTCTGAGTAAGTTTGATTCTCACCCAAGGTATGGAGTCAGTGAATAGGATACTTCTAACAAAGTGAAATATTTTCTGAATTTCACAATAACATTTTTTCGATTGCTTTCCAGATATCCTTGGAAATTAGACAAGGGTAACAAACATTCACCTTTAGTTATTAAAACTAAAATATGTGAGGGTATTAAATACAGATAATCAAATTTGGTCCTGGGGATTGAACCCAGGGGCTTCTACTTCTTAGTTACATTCCCAGACCTTTAAGTTTATTACTTTGAGACAGGGGCTCACCATGTGGCTGAGGCTGGGAACCTTTGATCTTCCTGCCTCAGCCTTACAAGAAGCTGGGATTACAGGTGTGCACCACCATATCATGCTAGATAATCAAACTTTCTACAAGCAAGAATCATGGTGGTACATATACAAAGGTAACAACAAACCCCATCATAATGTACAACTTAAGGCAATAATTTTAAAAAGATGGAAAAAAATAGTGGTTTTATTAACTACTATTGAATAAAGATTTCAGCTGGGCTCAGTGGTGCACACCTGTAATCCTAGTGGCTTGGGAGAATCACAAATTCAAAGCCAGCCTCAGCAAGTTAGTGAGGCTCTGAGCAACTTAGTGGGACCCTACCTTAAAATTAAAAAGAAAAAGGGTTGTGGGGGGAAAAAGTGGGCTGGGATTGTAACTCAGTGGGAAAGCATCCCTGGTTATTATCAATACCCAGTACCGAGAGAGAGAAAGAGAGAGAGAGAGAGAGAGAGAGAGAGAGAGAAAAGTTCCACAGGACATGTAATTTTGTTGTATTTGATACAACAAAACAAAGGAAAAATTGGAGCGGAGATTCAAAATATGCAAAAGTTTATTTATTTATTTTGAATGTCTAAATCCTACCAATAACTGTTAAAAATCAATGATATACTTGATTTCTACATGGTTAGCCTACAAGCTAGTAAAACATTGGAAACATTATATGTTACTTTTATTGATCCTGTGGTCAGTTCTGAATTACTTGGTTCTTACATTTCTTAGACTTTACACCCAAACACATGGTTGCCACGCAATTTAAAGGTCTGGGAATGTGTATCCTCCACAATTGGAAACAATTTCACTTAAAGCAAAATAAAAGTCATCTGAGTAAGCAATAATAACCTTGTGATTTGAAAATCCCACAGAGGAGATCAGAACAGTTTTAGTGAGGTGATGATGCTGATGCACAAATTTTGGAAATTAAGCTTATAAGTAAATATGTAAGTTTCTAGGTCAGTACTCAGTCAAGAGTATCTCAGTGTCAATTTTAAGCTTTGTGTTAGATTTTTTAAAGAGGCATTTGCTTTTTATAAAATAAAACTCTATCCCACAATAAATGACTATTTACTTATGCATCTAAATGCCTCATTTGGTATTGGTCCAACTCTCCTTTGGGTGAGCACGTGGTAGTCTATCATTTGATATATTGCTGGCTTTGCTTAATTTCTGAGGCTCTTGAGATGAGTTTTATGAATTTGCAAAATATGAATACTTTACATAGATTACATTATGGCACACTGGACTCTCAGACATATAATTTATTATTAGCAGATTATTCAAGTTCCTCCCAAAATGTCAGATTAGATTATTTGATTCTAGAACAAAGTACAAATTTTAAAAATTCACAAAATTCAGTTTCCTTCCCTTTAAAAGCTATAAGAGATCACATTTACATTTCCGTAAAGGTAATGTCTTGTTTTTTTGTAATATGTAACATAGGTACCTTCTAAAAGTTGAATTTATATCAACTCAATTTCATCTAACATTAATTTTTTCTGGGTATTATAAAATATGAATTTCCTTGCCTTTGAGGACCTAGCTAAGTATTAAGTTGTTTACAAGTGTAGGTTATGCTATTTCTGTATTCACAAAATAAATAAGACATTTACATTTTTGTTTATGTTTTGTCAAAATTCAATTTGGACAATGAACAGCATGTAGCCTTTTTGCATAGACCTGTACCACCTTGGTGCCTGCGGTGTTCCTTAAAAGTAAGGAATAGGATAATGGCTCATGCCTGTAATCCCAGCAACTCAGGAGATAGAGGCAAGAAGATTGCAAGTTTGAGGCTAACCTTAGTCTCAAAGTAAAAATAAAAATGGCTGGGTATATTGTTCAATGATGGAACACCAATGGGTTCAATCCCCACCATTGTGAAAGAAAAAAATAAATAAAAGTGGGGCTGGGGTTGTGGCTCAGTGGTTAAAGTGCTTGCCTAGCATGCATGAGGCACCGGGTTTGATCCTCAGCACCACATATAAATAAATAAATGAATAAATAAATAAATGAATGAATAAATGAATAAAATAAAGGTCTATCACATCTAAAATAAATAAATAAATAAATTAGTAAAAGTAACTTGACGAGAGGGAACAAACATTTGACTAGGAGTGCAGAGAATTATCAGAGGCAAATTCTGAAGAACAAAAAGTTCTGGTTATCCTAGGGAATGTGGATCAATTTGATACTCAAATTGACATCTTGAACTCTGTGAAAAATTCATGTTCACCCAATGATTGCTAACCCATCATTCACTTTATTTGTGATTGCTGTGCTCAGAAAATCTCACACCGAAGAGCAACTTAAATATAGAATCTTATGGGTTTTGTTCAATTAAAACAATATCGAGTGCAGGATTCACACACAAGATTTTCTAAACTCTTCCCCTCACCCTTTGCTTCTATTTAGACTCTTTATTTCACTTCATGCATGTAAATACATTTTTAGAAATGTAAAATCTTATAATTTAAGTTCAAAAGTTTTTTCTAACCCTGCAAAAGAAACCTAGAAAGGATGTGATCCTTCCAGGCGTGTAAAATCTAATCAAAAATACAAATTGAATAGTGAAAACTTCCGTAGGAGCTGGCTCAAGAATCCAACTAAGATCAGCAATGTTTCCAGATAGATAATAGTAACCAGTATTGTCCCAGTATGGGAATGCAGCCAGTAGCTCACGATCTGCCTGCTGAATGAGAATAAGTACCGGTTCATCATTCACACAACTTAGAAATTAAATGAGCAATCACGTAAGGCATTATAACGTATTTTCAAACTTCATTTGAAACAATATATTAAAATTATGGTAAATGATAAAAATCTATGCTGGAGATCAAAATTATGACTGGGGGAAAAGAACCTATGGAAAATGTATGACCAACTTTACAGCAAATTTATTATTGAATTATTTCTAAGAGCAGATGATCACATATACAAATTAAATGCTAGAATTTGCTTAAAATGCAGTTCGTTATAATATAAACTTTGTTTAAAATGGGACTATCATGAACCTCTTCAAGGAGGTTTTATCAGAAGAATTAGACTGGAATAATATCACAGAAAGCTTTTATTTGCAAATAGAAGTTTTTTTTTAATAGTAAATTCACCAAGGCTAATGCTATGGAATAGAGAAATTACAGAAATACCTGTTATACTTTGATTCCTTTCTGTCAGTGTTCACAACTAAGAGTGTCTCAGGTAACTATTTCCCTCACCAGTTGTGTGCCAAGAACTATTCTATCACAGAGCTTAACAACTAGGCTCAGCATCTCTAGGGTAAGACTACTGCATATGAGTTGCAGAAAAACGTCTCAGTTTGAATCTCAATTTGACACATCAGTAACTATTCTTTCAGGGAGGGATCATTGTGTCTCTCTCATTTATTTCAGTCTTAAAATAACAAATCATTCTGAAGTCGGATTGACAACATGAAAATCTTAAGGAAGTCAGAATTCAGGTGCAACTTACAGGTGGAGGACTGGCAGGCTGAGGATCTCTGGTAGAGTCCCCTGTTAGAGGGGCCAATCTGCTGAAAGTAAAATGAGCTCCTGTAGCCACAGATAAATAGCTTATGCTTGTTTTTAAAGATGCAACTTGCACCATGGCAAAACCGAAAACTAAAAAGAATGTTATAGCAGCTGTTGTTTCAGCCTTAGAAGCAGTGACAGTAATGAGAACATCATACTTGTCTAGTCCAATAAAACTCTTGTTTATCTGTGTTTTGTGTGGGCAGCCAAATCAACTAATAATGGGGAAGGAGAGGAGGCATCACTGTAGCCTAAACACTCTGTGAATCTACTGTGGTTTATTTGTAGAGCTAAGACATAATAACAACTTTAAAATGACCCTAAAGAATCACAAGGAGTTCTACAGTTTATTTCTCATAGCAAATAAAAGTAAATACTCAAGACTTTCATGAGTACTTTTAAGTTGAAAATCCAAGATATTGAATGCACTGTAGATCTGGATATGGTTGAGATAATGCTAAATTTTCAATGGCTTGACCAAGCAATGAGTGTAGATGGAAAGCTGTGCTGAATCATTACCAATTTATGTGGGCAGAAATAATACCTTTAATCTTAATTTTATAACTAACATCACAAAATAAGTCAGATCATAGATATTACTAACATTGTATTCTAAATGTGAACCGTGGCCTCTCTCACTTTTGATTCTATTTCTACAATAGGATATATGTGATATAACTGAAGATTTAAAAGATGTAAACCTAAACTTTTACCCTTAAATAGAGATGATTATTGTAAAAGGTGGACCTTTGAGAAAACGTCAAGGTAACAAAGCACTCGGATATTTACCAATGTGAAATAACCAATTATAACTACACTTTTCGTAAGTAAGTTACCTTGCTGGGTGTGGTGGTCCAAACATATAATCCCAGCTACTGGGGAGGAGGATCACAAATTTGAGGTTAGCTTCAGCAATTTATTAAGGTCCTGAGCAACCTAGTGAGACCCTGTCTCAAAATAAAAAATTAAAAGCTGCTGGGGGTGCTGGGGCTGTAGAGTGCTTTCCTGCATGTGTGAGATACAGGGTTCGATGCTCAACACCACATAAACGTAAACAAGTAAAATAAAGGTATTGTGTTCATCTACAACTACAAAAAATTTTTTAAAAAACTGCTGGGGATGTAGCTTGATGGTAAAGCACCCCTAGGTTCTATCACAGTACCAAAAAAACCAAACAAGGTACCGCATCACTATCAACACCTTTTTATTAGTAGTATTGATAAGGACACTGGTGTGAATTAAATATCCTTTGGTATGGTTTGGATCTAAAATGTCCCCCCCAAAGTTCACTTTAAAAAAAAATACTTTTTTTTAGTTATAGATGGACACAACACTTTTGCTTATTTTCTATGTGGTTCTGAGGATTTAACCCAGTGCCTCACATGTGGGAGGCAAGCACTCTGCCACTGAGCCACAACCCCAGTCCCTCAAAGTTCATGTTTGAAGAGTTGGTTCCCAAGGCAGCAGTGTTCACAGGTGGGGACTTTAAAAAGTGATTTGATCAAGACGGCTCAGACCACTGATGGATTCATAATTTAACGGAATATTGGGAGGTGGTGGACACTCAGGAGGTGGGGCCTGGTTGTAGGGATTCGGTCCTTGAGGGCATGCCTTCCGGGCTCTATTTTGTCCCTAGCCTCTTTCTCTTGTACACACTCTCTTTCCCAGCCATCAGGAGGTGAGCAGCTTTGGTCCACCATGTATTCCTTGCCATGATCTGCCTTAGCACAAGCCCAGGGAACAAAAGAACCAAGTGACCACGGATTGAAATCCTTGAAATTGTGAGCCAAAATAAACCTTTCTTCCTTTAAGTTGATTTTGGCAGGTATTTTGTCAGAGTGACAGGTGACTAACACACCCTTTTATACTAAAATTACATGTAAAATTACCTACAGGAATTGCTCTTCCATTACTTTGCCTCCTCCATGTAGAAATTAGTTTAAAAACCTTTAAGTTTGTTCTATTCTTTTCTCTCTTCATGAACTTTGTACAACCAGCAGGTGAACTCCTGTTGTAAACTTAGGTGTGATGGGCAGTCTTCAGTTCCAATTTAGTCTTCTCCTAGTCTTAAAACTCGATTCACGTTTTGGTTAGGATCACTTTCACAGTTGCACCCAATGTTTCACTTACATGCATGAATAATTAAATTCTTTGAATATCTATTCTGAAAACTTTAAAAAATACATTAAGAAAATCCTGAAGCAATGTAGGATACATTTGCCCTTCAATTTTTGTAATCTTGTGGTCTATTCTTACTAATTTATATTTTATTGGTTGCAAAGGGAATGACAATAGTGCACAATATTCTACATGATTTTTAAAAGACTGAGGGATCATGTATGAGATTAAAAACTCCCACCACCTGTAACACATTTTGAATACTTTGTATGTCAATACTGAGGTTTATCTTTCACACTGGAACACAACTCCCATCCCTTTTCCAGTTGCAGCAAGTAAAACTGATATCCTCTAATCCCAAATATATTAGTGGTCTGCTAAACCAAGTTAACCTTTCTAAAGTGAATAAAGCTCTCTGTTTTAAAGAAGTGCAAATGGTGCCTAGAATACCACTGTCTGATAGAAATTTCTGCGATGGAAATGTTTTGTATTTACACTATCCAATAGGGTAGCCAGTATCCACCTGTAGCTACAGAGCCCTTCAAATGTAGGTAGTATGGCTAATAACTAAGTTTTAAAATTTTTATTTAGTTAAATATTCACACATATTGGATTATTACAGGTCCTGTAGACCCTTGGAGCATTCTAGGAAGTGTTAAAAATGGAAGGCCTATCATGGACAATCTAAGATCTTAAGTTATCATCATTGTTTTCAAAACCCTGTCATTCCTTCAGTATGAATTTTTCCAGAAGTTTCACATTTCAAAAAATAACCCCAAACCAACCAAATTCATTAGACTGCTTCTCTGTATGAATCATCCTTTTGCAAAGAGGTGTAAGACTGATTTTATTGCCAGCTCTGCCCCCTCTTCTACAGACAAAACTCAGTGATTAGATTCTGCATTTATTTAGGTTATTCTCCTAAAAAACCTGGTTTCCATACTGCAAATAAATGACAGGAACTTTTCCACTAGATTATCCCAGACAGCACAAATGTTCTTTCCAAAAGTGGAGACTGGAACCACAGCCCCCTCACATTGCTTGTTACATCTGTTTATGCTTATAGACATGACATACACGTTGTAGACAGAGAATGCCAATTTCTTGGGAAAGAACCGAGAATATGGTGATGCCTAAAGAAATTCTCACTGTGCACAATAAAAGATCCATAGAATTGAGTAGCTACAGAGTTCTTTTGAAATGGAAAGATTTTGATCCTAGAATATATAGATTCTGTGTACAGATGACTTGCCTGGGCTTAGACCCAGTTATAGTCATTTTTAGCTAACATAGCTGTAAATAAGTTACAAATCCTAACCTCAGTTTTCCCATCTGTAAAATGTAATGATCTGTTGGGAAGCCCTGTGAAAGACCTTGGAATGGGGACACTACTGTAAGCACATGGCTTTCAGAGGGATGTCAATTCTAGGAGTGTGGAGTTTACTGATTCCAGTCTATACCTCTTACTGGGCTATTTCAATAATCAGTCAACTTTAGAAACTTAGTGATGTAACTGATTCTTATCTATAAAACGAAAATTTTTCCTTAGAGGTAACTATTGGTTTCCACCCTGTAGAACAAACATGTCACCCCTTCCTTATCTGTTGTTTGGATTATCCTGGTTTCAATTATCCTTACCAGCAGACAAACATGGTCTGAGAACATTTAATGAAAACTTCTAGAAATAACTCTTAAGTTTTAAATAACTTTCATTACAGTATTTTGTTATAATTGTCTTTTATAATGAACCTAATGTACAAACATTATCATAGGTTCGTACAGGAAAAAAAATAGTATGTATAGGGCTAAGTACTCTGTCAGGTTTCAGTCGTTCACTGGAGGGCTTGGAACATATCCCCAGAAGGGACTACTGCAATGCTAAACATTGCATTTCAGTGTGCCTCAGAGATTAAGCAGTTTTTGCTTCTTTCTTGATTGCCTATAGATAGGTGTTCTTCACATTCTCACTTGAATGAGTTGCAGTATATTGCTGCTTCCCTCCCTAATTATTGAGTCAAATTAAATTTTTGACCTATGCTCATTTTATACTCTTACAAGAGTCATGTTTTTTTTTTTTTACCCTCTTGAGACAAAATGCCTATGGGCAGAACCTTGAGATTGGTTTAAAGTTTCATATTGGCAGTCTTGATCCGTTTAATATTTTGCAGGCAGTCACAACACTTCCTGCATTTCGGGAGATGGAGAGGGAAATACCAGCACTTATAAAGGGTGCAGGCCTGGGCTGGTGGGCTGAAAGCCTCGCCCCAGACAAGAAAGTCAGAAGCCCTCCTCACTCCTTTCCTTTTAGCTGTGGAACCTTGGGGTCAAGATGGGTAGTAGGCCAGGCGCAGTGG
>JAJEJO010050055.1:0-18203 GCA_020662805.1 Glaucomys volans
AACTCCAAAATGCATGTGAAAGTGATGATAATGAGAAGGAAGTGAAAGCAGTCATCACATCTTGAACCATTGCTGAGGGCTTCCTTAATCTGAGGCTTGGAGTTCATGCCCTATTTATCTTGTTTCATTTCATCTGCATGATCTTTCCTAATGTAAAAGTTATGAAGATACAGAAAAGGGAGGGAGCACAGCATTTGGTGTACCTTGTGCTATCTTGTTAGAAAGCAGAGAGTGAAGACTGGTTGAGTTGGGCTGGCTAACTATGGGCACAGGGCATTTTGGTAGAAGAATCCTGAAAGGTTGTCCCCTTGAGCACACAACTAAACATTTGGCTGTACAGTCTCTCTGGGAATACTTGTTGCTATGTGTTCTTCTCTTTGGGGGCTTCATGTAGACCCCAGGGCAAAGCAGGGACTTTCTCCTCCTGCATCAATGATAGAAGGAATGGCTAAGATTATGTGCAAATTTCAGAAAGAGCAGGCATAGTGTAATTCAGTAGTTGTCAGTCTTGCCCCCAATTCTGGATACCACTGTGACTGTGCCCATTCTCCTCCATTATTGTAATTAGTTAATTCATTCTCAAAAGGAGGCACAAATTCAGGTCTCTATTTTGTTCCTACTCAGAAAATTGGAAAGAGATTTAAAATATAGTTAGATGCACTAAAAATCCTGGATCTCTCCAAAACTTTCTGATTGTTGAAATACAAAAAGTTCACTGCCCTGGATGCAGGGACTTACAATTTAATTGTGAATGTTCTCAGGTCTACTTATTTATTCTTCAATGAAGGGCAGCTTGTTAGTATCTCTGAGATTCAGCATTGTCATCTCATGAATCAATGAGCTTTGCAATTGCTTTGCATAAGTATTATGCAGGAAAGGCAAGTTTCCTATGTTATTAATACAAGACGAATGCATTAAGTAAGATCAAAATAAATTTTATATTCACCATTAATAATGAGGTTAGCTTCATACCATTCAACTAATGTATCCCATGACATGGAGTTATGGTTTATGAATTTCCTATTTCTATAAGGGGAAGTTTTATGTTTGTTCATATGTTAGAGTATCGTGTACATTTGGAGAGGAATGACTAATGACTATTTCATTTCTAGTTGTGAAAAAACTATGCCTTTCTTGGCACAGAAGATGCATTAAAGAGAGCTCTGTTAAATATTGAGTAGACCAGATGTGGTTCACAAAACCTGGCCATAATGAGTTTGGCTTCAGCACACTTGGCGATTCCCTGTCTGCACTTCTGTACCTTTCAGGAATGTTCTATAAACCAGAAACAAAATAGCTCATGTTCCTATCTATATTATTATGGACACATAACCCCTACAATTCCAATCAGCAGCTTGTACAACGTCTTTGATAATTCAAAGACAATGACAGAGATGTTCATGGGTTTAAAAAAGAAAATGAGGCAAACAAAGAAGAGATGGGCAAACCTTGTGTTTGTGCTGAAACAATTTTGAGAGTTTCACACGATTCCAGGCTTGCAGTGCCCTTTTACATTTGCATTGATCAATAAGCTCACTACTTGCACAATGATTGAATTATTTATAATTAAGACACCATAAACAATAAATTTGTATTAATTTCTAGTTTTCCCTTAGGTGGCACATGTGCTGTTGAGCTGGGTTTTTTTTTCTATTTGTATGATGTAGAATAAGCACGCAGAGGTGCACAGATTTATACCCATTGTACTCATAGAAGTAGGTTGAGTCCATGGGAATAAAATGTTCCTTAACCTACCTCTGTCTCAAGGTGCTGCCTCATCTACTATATCAATGGAAATATTATCCCCTATGCAAAATGAAATTTGCTTATGACTTGTCATGGAAGAATTATTACCAGATAGACTTCAGGGATGCTTTTGATAGTAAGAATAAGACGATAAGAAGAGGATGCAGCCTGGGGTGAGGATGGTGGTGCACACCTGTAATTCTAGTAGCTCAGGATGCTGGGGCAGGAAGATAGCAAATTCATGGTCAGTCTCAGCAGCCTAGCAAGGTCCTAAGAAACTTAGTGAGATCCCCATCTCTAAATAAAAAAACAAAAAGTGCTGAGGATGTGGCTCAGTGGTACAATTCCTGGTACCAAAAATAAACAAATTGAAAATAAGAAGATCCCGACAATAATGATGAATTTTTTAAACTGAGACAACAAATATAATTACTTAATAGTAAACTGATGGTGGATCATTTGTTGGAAGTCAAACATCAATCCTCCATCCACATATTATGTGGAAATTCTTACCTGTGTGATATGGAGAGAAGTCCAAAAATATAGAAATGATTGTTGTAATAATAAATATAAATTAAACTTAAATTACCCTCAGGTAATATTGTGCACAGTTAAAGCAATTCCATTAAAAGTGCATACTTGAAATAGACAGGAAATCATGTTAATGTAAACCAGTGCATTATAGGGCCAATAAGTGTTCCTACTGTACAATATTTAGATGAGCTTCAAGGACTTTGGGGTAAATGCTTTAACATACTCTTTATGGTTACATAAGTCAATACTGACATGGGAATTCTGAAAGGAAGTTATATCCACCAAATTCATGTCAGTAATTGACTATGGGGGACATGTGTGCAGGAGAATGGAGTCACACAGTGAGAGTAAGAACTCAAAGATATTGGGTAATAATTCCAATCTCAATAAAATATTGGTTATGAAGCAAATAATATTAAATGTTTGCACTTTTAAATTATCAGTTTTATTGACAGTAATAAATAGTAATATCACTGAATCATTTCTAAATGCCAGGAAATATTCTAAGTCACTGGTTCTCAACCTTGGTATAAAAAAACAAAAACAAAAACAAAAAACCACCAGAACTTCACTTGCAGGTTGCAAACACTCTGGGTTTGCTCTGAGGCCAGAGTGTCTGGATAATCTGAAATATCCACAGGTCAACATATTGGTAAGTATCTCAATATATTTGATGCACAATTTAAGAGATTTTAATATTTAAAAATCATGATGAGTAGGCCATTATTTTCCCCAGAGTACAGATGACAAAACTTCTCAGGTGCTATTTCACATGATTCCTTGAAATTTCTCCTTTGCATTGTTTCCTGATTAAATCATTAGTCAGTGAGACCCAATAAAACAATAAGCCCAGGTTTCCTCCAGGGAGCTGAAATAATTAAAAACAACCCACGTATCAGGAAAGATTCAATTAAAAATCTATTAACTACCTGGATTCTGTGGAATACACCTTTAACCCTAGTGACTTGGAAAGTTGAGGCAGGAAGATGGTAAGTTTGAAGCCAGCCTCAGCAACTTACTGAGGCCCTGAGCAACTGAGTGGGACCCTGTCAAATAATAACAAATAAAAAAAGGAGCTGAGGACATGACGAGTTAAAGAACCCCTTGCTAAAATGCCTGGGACCAAAAACAAAAACAAAAACAAAAACATAACAACAAAAAAACTAAACTATACCTAAGAAGGATGGAACTCAGATTCGTACTTTCCCTGGTTCAAAAGTCCTCAGTTATAAATAAGAGGCTTTATATTCAAAAGAACAATGAAACACTATTTGTAGACATTGTAAAAAGGAAAAAAAGTAAAAAGCAAAGATCTGTCTTCCATACCAGATAGTTTAATGAGATTGAATGGATTTGGTAGAAGTAAACCTGGATAAAATTGAGAATATTCGAAAGTGTTTCTTAAGGTTCAATTGTTTTTCATCATTAACAGGTACAGTGTCACATTTGTGGTCATTGATGTTACATAGCTACAGCATTTCAATAAACCATATATTTCCATATTGGAGACCACCAAAGCCAAGGTTAGAAGGTGTATATTAAACAATTTTTGAAAGACAAACAATATTTCCCTGAGTAATAACATTCAAAAGGGGAGAATTCAGAAAACACAAGAATGATGAAAAACTCCTGGGAACTACTTGGAACCCATTTATTTTCTGAACTGTAAACTTGAACTTAGTGTTTTCATGTTGCAGAACTAGCTCATGTAAAATGTTTAAAAACACTGAAAGTCAAGGAAAATTGTACTACACTCCTAGAATAATGTACACTTGACTTCTAATCCATTTCCTTTCATTTGAATAACTTTTTCTCTTGAAGGGTAAGAGATATTTCTTAGTCTCTCTCTCTCTCTCTCTCTCTCTCTCTCTCTCTCTCTCTCTCTCTCTCTCTCTCTTTAAAAGAATGTGCTGTTGGGCCAGAGGTGTTGTTCAGTGGGAGAGCACTTGCCTACCCCATGTGAGGCACTGTGCTGAGTCCTCAGCACCACAAAAAATAAATGAATAAAAGACAGGTAGATGTAAAAAATAACGGACTGTAATTTGCTATGATCATGGATTTGATAACTCCATATTCTTGGTCTTATAATTTTATGTAGTTTAGAGCCTCTGAGATAGGTATGTATATAAAGAGGTGGATAGCACATAAAAATAAAAATTCAAAAACATTTTGGTTTGTTAAAAGTGAGCAACATGTATGATATGTATGATGTATGCTGAATATGTATGATACTGCAATGTGAATAACTTACTTGTGAAAATTTTAATTCAAAAATAAACAGAGTGATGGCTGCATTTCATTTTTTTCCCATTTTCAACCTTTTTTTTCTTTTGCAAAAGTTGTCTAAGCAACATGGAGCTACAAAATCTAACAGATGTCTCAGAATTTCATCTCCTGGGATTCTCAGAGGATCCAGAACTGCAGCCCATCCTCTTTGGCCTGTTCCTGTCCATGTACCTGGTCACAGTGCTTGGGAACCTGCTCATCATCCTGGCTGTCAGCTCTAACTCCCACCTGCACACCCCCATGTACTTTTTCCTCTCCACTCTTTCTTTATCTGACATTGGTTTTATCTCCACCACAGTCCCAAAGATGATTGTGGACATCCTAACTCACAGTAGAGTCATCTCCTATGGGGGCTGCCTGACACAGATGTCTATTTTTACTTTTTTTGGATGCATGGATGATCTGCTTCTTAGTGTAATGGCCTATGACCGGTTTGTGGCCATCTGTCACCCCCTGCATTACATATTCATCATGAACCCTCACTTCTGCTGCTCCTCAGTATTGCTGTCTATTTTAGCTAGCCTTTTGGAAGTCCTTCTGCACATTGTGATTGTGTTACAACTTAGTTGCTTCAAGGATGTAGAAATTTTTAACTTCTTCTGTGACCCTTCTCAACTTCTCAACCTTCCCTGCTATGACACCTTTGCCAACAACATAGTCATGTATTTGGGTGCTGCTGTGTTTGGATTTGTTCCAGTCTCAGGAATTCTTTTCTCTTACTATAAAATTGTTTCCTCCATTCTGAGAATCCCATCACCAGGTGGGAAGTACAAAGCCTTCTCCACCTGTGGGTCTCACCTGGCAGTTGTTTGCTTGTATTTTGGAACAGGCATTGGAGCATATCTGAGTACAACATTGTCATTGTCTCTCAGTAAGAGTGCAGTGGCCTCAGTGATGTACACAGTGGTTGCCCCAATGTTGAACCCCTTCATCTACAGCCTGAGGAACAGAGACATTAAAAGCACTCTGCTTAGCCTGCACAGCAGAACACTCTAATCTCAGGACTTATTGCCTCCATTTGAAATGGAGGCTGAAAAGGCAGCAAAATTAAACGCCCAGGATGGTAAACCCTGCCTCCTTGGTCACATGACTTTTAGAGTGTAATGGGTTTAATTTCTCATCAGATTTTATAGTAGAATGATCATTGCCAGGTTGGGGGAGAAATGGGGAATTCTAAACTTGGTAAAATGTTTCTATGCAGGAAGATGAAGTTTCTAAACATGGTTGATGATGAGGATGATGTAGTAAAACAACATGAACTTAATTGATGCTACTGAGTTTTGCACATAAGAAGGGTCAAGATGGGGATTTTTTGCTATGTTTATTTGACCAGAACAAACAATTGTGGTGGGGGAAGCAGATGGAACTTATTTTAAAAGAAAAGAAATTCAAGATAGGAACTGACAAGAATGATGTGAATGGAACACAGGAGCTTCATCCTGAATAGAGTGAAGTTTGTAAACCTTTGTGAACCTTCATTTTCTCTTCCTCCTCCATAGTATTAGGTTGTCCTTAGAGTTTGTGATAACTTGGACCAATTTGACTCATTAAGACCTGTGTGCAGTGAGCCTCCAAAGTCATAACATAGTCAATATTCATCTTGTGCCTCCAGCCTTCACTTGATGGTTCCACTCCAGTGGGCTCCATACCTGTGTTTTCTTCTTCCATAGTTTTCTACATTGGGAAGCTTCTATCTGAAACTAATCCCATCAATCCTGAGGACAGAGCATGGATCTTGCACCATCAGATTGGGAATTGATAGCCATACCAGAGTATACTGCAAAGCTCCACTTTCGAAGATGTTACCAAGAGTTGATTTTATTGCTAACTTGAAAACTGGAAAGACTTTTATAATGTAACTCATTACATGCACCAGTGGTTAGACTTCTGCATCTCTGATGAATGGAAAGATATTCATAATGTTGAAAACTTTCTGATGATTGGGGAACAATGAAAAAGTGTAGTGCACCAGATCTTGTTGTAGTTTGGCCATGTGTTGAAGGCTTGGTCTGGTCTGTGGTGCCTTAATGGGAGATGGTGGAACTTTCAGAGGGTGGGGCCTACTGGAAGAAAATTGTGTCACCAGGGTCCTGATGTTGAAGATGATGTAGGGATGTTAGTGTCTCTCTCTCTCTCTCTTTGCTTCCCAGACATCTTGAAGTGAGCAACTATCCCCCATGCACTCCTGCCATGATGTACTGTGTAGTCACAGGCCCAGGTCAATGGAACCAAGTGGGAATAGACTGAGACCTCTGAAGCCATGAGCCAAAAAAAAACCTTTTAACCTTGTAAGGTTTTATCTTGGGTATTTTGTTAGTGGGTGAAAGCTGATTCCCATAGACCCAGAAATCAACTTGTTTAATTTTGAGTCTTGTCAGTTCCATTTATGATTTGCATGACATAGGGAAGGTTGCTGGTGCCTTCCACATTCAGGATTGGCATCTTTGTTGATTTCTAGGTGATACAACTGCATGAACAAGGATTAAGCAAAGTCGTACCCCCTATGTGATGAATGTATAAGGTAAAAATAAAATTTAGATATGATTATTAAATCATAATAAAGTAACCTTCAATCCACAAGTGTCACTAAGCTCCATCTCACCTGAGTCTCACATGCAAGAACATGTACAGTTTTGGGGACTTGGGGGGTGTGTAACCCATGCCCACTGCAAGGCTGACAATGATGCAGATCAAAGCTCCATTCTAATAGTGTCACACAGATCTCTGCCTAATGCTGAGGAAGGTCTAGAGGCTCCACCTGGACCTCTGGTCTGTACACAGAGCCATTGGTTTCTACCCAGTGTGGCACCTCATAGGACATAGACCTGTGCTGGCTTTCATGCCCTGCTCCCCTGCAGGTGGACCTTTGCTCACTGTTCTTATTCAAGGCTGTTACCTGAGGTCGGGGAAGGGATTTGGAGGCCTCCCTGCTGAAGGGCTCACATAGTTTCAGGAGGTCGGCCCATAGTTTGTATGAGAGTGTGGGGTTTGACTCTGCTCAGCACTAGCATCTCCATCTTTCCTACCTTCTTCAATGCATTTTTTCTTTTTCTGATGCTGTTAAGCAAGAGCTAGTGTCACCAGTTCTTGTGACACTATGTGGTATATACACAGGTATTCAATTTGATGTATCTTTGAGGAGACAGTCTCTGGAGGATCTTGGCCATTATTTTGGTCTATACCTCCAATGACCTGGTTCTTTCCATTACCCTAATCCCTTGGAAACACTAGCAGTTCTTGATTCCTGGCAATTAGCACTGCCCAAGTATCCTCCGTGCCAACCCCACTTCAAGACCCAGCTCGCTAAGCCCTGGCCCCTTATGGCCCTGTCAGCTCAGGAGCCAAAGCAGAAGAGTGGCTCTGGCATGTGCTCAGGGCCCTCCACTTCCCTTGGCAGCTCTGTGTGTAAAGTAAATATTTCCTCAGTCTCCTTCTACTGTTCTTGCCTGACCTTGCCTGGTTCTGGGAGTGAGGGAGGAGGCGCATCCCTGCCAGTCTCGCCCTCCAGGGTCTCCCCAAGTCGTGTGGCCCCAGAGCCCAAGTCAGCTCCGCCCGCCACGGGCTTGTCCAGGTGATCACAGCTGGGCTCTGGGCTGCATCTCCTGCAGGCCTGAGCTGGAGAACCCCGTCTCCTCAGGCGTCCTCTCCCTGCAGAAAGCAGAGGCCTCGCTGGCATAGGGTCCTGGGTCTCTGCATTGGTCTGCAGATCTGGGTGTGGGGGAAGCTGGGCCCACCAGCCTGTCTTCACCCACTGGAGAGTGTGGGGCTGACAGCACACCCGTGGGCCAGGTTGATATGTCCCATTCAAATACAAGACAGGGAGCTGATAATTGAATGTATCAACCTGCCTCCTGGCAAGTGCACTTCATCATTAATTAGGTGATGCTTTTTAGCCACTGGCCTATCAATGCTTTAGTGCACAGAAAATTTGGTCATCTGCCAGCTTCAACCTCTTCCTCTCTATTTTTGTTCTTCCCCTTACAATTGCTTTACTGCACTCAGAAGGATTTGAAGTTCAACAGAGAATAGCATTCAATGTACATCCTTGCCTTATTCTGATATCACAGAACTGATCTAGCTTTTCACTGTTAAATAGGTGTTTGCTGTACATGTTTGTATTTTTTTTTCCTGATAAACCTTTTCCCTTTTGGGTCCTCTAGTAGGCTCAATCATTACCACCCATGGGTATTGAAATAGTCCATGTGTTTTGTCTAAGGGAATGAGTCAAATAATCTTTTCCTATTTATGTCATGAATTAATCAGTGATTTCATTTTTTTTTTTTAACCAGGGATTGAACTCAGGGACACTTGTCCACTGAGCCACATCCCCAGCCCTATTTTGTATTTTATTTAGAGGCAGGGTCTCACTGAGTTGCTTAGGGCCTGGCTAAGTTGCTAAGGCTGGCTTTGAACTCACGATCCTCCTGACTCAGCCTCCCAAGTCGCTTGGATTACAGGCGTGCACCACCAAGTCCAGCTTAGTGATTTCAGTTTTAAGTATCCTTCCTTTGCAGGATGAAAAGACTTTAGTTTATGATTTACACTTAATTGTTCATTTCTCAAGTGTACTGATATTTTTATATTATTTGCACTTAGTGTATGAGATCTTGTTTCAAGTTGTACTCTTTTGGTTCCAGGAATACTCAGAAAAACAGTAACCCTACCAGACAGTGGATTTATGAAATCCTTTCTTAATTAGTGAACCTTCCTGTAAAAGAGTTTGCAACTACTGTTTTCTTTGTGGGCATCCATTAACCGGTTTGTTTGTTTAACAACTGCTTTTAACAAAAGTTTGCATTTCTTTTAGATCATTGCTGGAAAATTGTAGTGCTTTCTAGAAATTCATTGATTACTTGTACATTTCATGTCTATCTGTTTTTTTTATTATTGCAATGTATATATTTATGATTCATTCTTAGAACTAACATTTTTGTCTTTGCTCTGTTGCCCAGAATTCCTGAATTTGTCAGTGTTATTAATTTTCAAAGGACATTTGTTTAGATTTTCTGATTCTGTTAGGTTTTAAAAATATTACTAATATTTTTCCTATTTTCTTTTTAAATTTTTATGGTATTCCTTTTCACCTCCTGAACCAATAATTAATTATTCCATGATAACTGGTTTTTTTATTCTCCTGGAAGTTGAAGCTCATACATGTATGTACTAAACCAGCTGTGGATTTCTAGTTATTTTAATTTTCTGCTTCTACCCTGTCACAAAACGGTCCTATATCACTAACTATAAACATGTGTCTCCTTAACCCTATATTTTGATGCATTTCTATAGATCATATACCACAACTTGATATATTTTATTTATTTTCTTCTCCCCAAAGATTTTTACAACTATTTTAAAATTTCTATTCACTATTTTTCTATTTTATTCAGTGCTTCATTTCCCATGACTCCATTTAGTGAAGTCAGGGTTAATGTGAGCAAAATACATATGGAATGAAGGAAGAGAAGATAGGGCCTTAAGGAAAACACCCTGACCTGAGACCCAGGACTTAGGGAAGGAGCTCAGAAATGGCATATTTGAATGGAGTCTTTCTCTCCACAGTGCTCCATGGGATTTGGGATTAATTGCTACAATGTTAAGAATGGGGGCTATAATAATAGCAACCAAATTGTAAGACAGGTGTTCAGAATTGTACTCTTTGGGCATTTAGACTTTAAAAGCCAATAGTCTTGCATTCATATCCCGCTGGAGCAACTTTGTAATGTGGTAACATTTTGCATGTGATTAATAAAATTCCTCAACTCTAAACTGGTGGTCATAATATCTGATTTGCAGTGTTTCAATAAAATATGATTAACCTTGGGTGTAGACATCTCTGCAAAGACATTCATACATCAGCATTGCTCAAATTACTTCTATTATTATAAATATAGTACAGAGTGTTAAAAATGTTTTATTGAGTTTTAAATACACTATTTGGTTCACTGCAGTGGAAAGAACTGTTGAATTTTCATTGTTTGAAATTTGTGAAACAGCACATATCACTACTTGGAGTGACACAAATCAAACACTCCTCCCACTACTGGTGTACTGTCCAGGGAAATTTAGCATGTGAATCACAGTAAAGCAGGAGTCTGCCTCATCCATGTGGAATTCAATAAATTGATAGTCACAAACTAGGTTTGAGAGGCACCTTGCAGTTCACTGGTGCAGGGGGTGATCAATGGCAAAGTCGGAATGCTTGTTAGTCTGCTGAAATAGAAGTGTGTGAAACTTGTAGAAGCCTGCTATGTAAATCAGTGCTCTCTTGGACTTGAGAAAGGGATTATACATTCTTAAGATTGAAGGAACTGCCTGACAAATTTTATGCTTTTTGTTATCATGGAAAAATTGACAGTCAAACTTTTTTAGACTTGCCTTAACTTACAGAGATTCGCTCTTAATCTCTTCATGACCAGCAAAGAGAGGAACACTGTTTACTGGCTCTAAGGGAAAGGCAAAGGTGTTTTGCCTTCATGTGTTTGCCTGGGCATTGTGGGTGTGTGTTCTTGTGTTTAGAGGGGTGTTGCAACACTGATGTACTGCAACATGCAAGCACAGGGGTGTGGGAACTGTGGGAAGGTCTAGATTCAAGTGTCAGCTATTGCCTTTCTTGTAACTTCTCAACAACCTGCTTCTCTTCAGGAAGGCAACATGGAAGAACAAATAATAGCTGTTAAAATACAGAAAGCAATGATGGCAAGCCAAAGGTAATAATTCTCCAGAAGAATATTTCCATTCAACTAGGTGCCCTAGGTGTTTTTGAGCACAAGTTAGCAAACTGTTTTCTTATTGTAAAGCAATTTAGGCTTTGAGGGCCATAAGTTTCTATTGCAAGGAAACTTTCATACAAAGTCATCTATAGAGAGGACATAAACAGATATTTTACTACATCCACTACTTCATTTACACAGGTAGGTGGCAGGCTGAATTAGTTTGTGTGCTATAGTTTGCTGAACCCTGGCCTAGAATACAAGAAACCATGGCAAACTGGGGAGCTGGAGTGAAAGATGCACTTGTTTAGGCTCTGGAGTCTCTTAGATTTGTGAGAAAAAAAATGATAAATGTGCCCATTTCCTTCAGTGTGAGGTATGTTGCTACCTCCAACTAGAGATTTAATCTTGTTTCATGTTGGGCTGATCACTGTGATGGAAATAATGTAGCAAGTGATTGTTTCTGCATCAAGGAAATCAGTGGTGTCAGTGTGGAAATTATTTCATTTTAGTACATTTCTCTCATTTCTGTTATATGCTGGAGACTGTTCTGGACCATTTCAGAACTGGATTAGATCACCATCTGTAATGATGTTCAGTAAATGATGATCTTAGACCAATGTCTTTAGCATAGAGGCCCTAAAACCCATGGCATGCCTGACATGATGAGAGTAACTTCATATTCTAACAAGATGACTGATAGAACCTAAATAGCTCAGTATGGTTTTCTTAAAAGATGAAGGTGTGATTAAAGAGATGGGAATTTTCAACCCCTCTCCCCAATCTACAGAGGTGGGAGAGGACCTGAACTTAAAGTTAATCACCAGTGGTCAACTGTTGAATTGGTCATAGGTATTAGTGCAGCCTCCATAAATTCCTAGTAAAAGTGGGTTTGGATTGTTGAACATGTGGAGGTCCCTGGAGCACAGCAATCCAACAGGAATGGAAACTCTGTACCACTTCCTACCTACCGTGCTCTGTCCATCTCTTCATCTGACAGTTTCCATGTACTTTGTAATACCCTCTATAATAAATGTATAAATATAGGAAAAGTTTTCTTGAATTCTGTGAGCTGTCCCAATTGGTTACTTGAACTCAAAGAAGACTAGTGGAAGCCTTGATTTATAACCACTTGATCAAAAGTATTGGTGTGAATCCACTGTTTGTGACTGACTTCCAAACTGACCATTCTGTGGGACTGAGTCATCAACCTGTGGAATAATACTATCATTAGCTAGTGTGACTATTTAAGATACCCAGTAAGATACCCAGTTACTGTCTGCTGGAGAGCAGCTTGATGTGTATGGGTGAGGAATCCCACACACATCCAGTATCAGAAGTGTTCTGTGCTATAGGGGAAAAGTGTGTAGTAGTGACTGTGTGATCTCATTACCAGAAATTGCAAAGTGTTTTAGGAGTATAAAGGTTATGATACAGGATTAATTCAGTCACTAAGTGGAAAGGGAAAGAGATCTGCTGACTGAGTCCTAACATAGGTTCTGGGAGACCACAGAACCTTCTGAACTTCCCCAGAACTGACTCTCAGATCCCCAGAGCTGTCAGCCTCACCCATCCTTTTGCACACACTGGAGGAGTTGTACCTATCTGAACAGGATTTGTGGCATCCTTTAGGACTTGGTGACCTCTGAGGATGTGGCTGTGGACTTTGCCCAGCAGGAGTGGGCTTTGCTGGATCTTGCTCAGAGGAGGCTCTACAGAGATGTGATGCTGGAAACCTTCCAGAACCTGGCCTCACTAGGTAAGATTGGCAAAATTGGTTCACATAGTGGTTTGGAAAACAATTGTATCTTACTGGTTGACCTTGTTCTAGGATTTGTGGTAAGGAATGGAAGTGCTTGGTAAATAAGGCAGGTGTGGTCACTGACTGCAGGGTGCTTACAGTCTGGAGGCTTCATCATGAAAATGAACACTGGAATATTAAACTTGATTTTTCTTTTTCTTGTGGTTGAATGCTTTAAGCTATATTGAGTATTGATGATGTGGGCATTGAGGGGTTACTCTGGGGCACAGGGAGAGTTTGTGTTATAGGATTCTACTGCTGTGAATGCCCTTTACTCAGAGATCACCAGGAGCACATCTATAGTTAAACACTGAGGGCTTATTCTGCAGTGTGTCATGGGAGAGCATACTCCATGGGGACTCACAGGGCATCTTAGCAAGAGGGCATTAGAAAGTCCCTATTATAGGATTCGTGCTTTTCTTGCATGGTTCAGGAATGATTCTGTGGAAGTAGATTATATTAATTCCTTAGGCCCTCTGTAATGAAGTACTTTGAACTGGTAGCTGAAAACTTCAGAAATTTATTCTTTTATGTTTCTGGAGGCTGGGAGTATGAATTCAAGGTGTCAGCAGGGCTAAATTCTTCCTAAAGGCTCTAGGGAAAAAGTCCCTACCTGTTTCTTCCTGGCTCCTGGTGGTTGCTGGCAGTGCTTGGTGTTTCTTGGTTCATAGAGGTATCATTCAGTCTCTGCCTCCATCATGGTTTTCCTGTGTGCCTGTATCTCTCTCCTAATAGGAATGCTAATCACTGGATTTAGCACTCAGTGTACTCCTAATAACCTCATTTTAATTTAATTTTTATCTGCAAAGACTGTATTTCTATAGACTAACCTACTTACCTACCTTCCTTTCTTCACTTTATTTATTCTTAGAGCAGTTTCAGAATCACAGAAAAATGTAATGGAAGATTGAGAGATTTCCATATAATCAGCCTCTTCCACCACCAGAGTGGTCAATTTGTTACAATAAATGAACCTATATTGACATATCATCATCACTTCAAGTCCACAGGATATGTCAGTGTCAACTTGTGGTGATATACATTCTTTCACATTAGAGCCTCTGAATTATGACATGTACCCAACATTGGTATGTGTGATACCCTTCAGAGTATTTTCATAGCCCTAAAAATCCTCTGTGCTCTATTTTTTTATCCTTCAAGTCCCTTAACCCATTTGGAGCCTCTGTTCTTTAAATTCTCTCTAGTTTCACCTTTGTAGTAAATCACAAAGTTGAAAATATACGGCATGCCACACTTTCAGTTTGGTTTCTTTCACCTAATAATATGCATTTATTTATTTATTTATGGTATTGGGGAGTGGACTCAGGTGCACTCGACCACTGAGCCACATTCCCAGCCCTATTTTTTATTTTATTTAGAGACAGGGTCTCAGTGAGTTGCTTAGCACCTCACTTTTGCTGAGGCTGGCTTTAAACTCACCAACCTCCTGCCAGAGCCTCCAGAGTCACTGGGATTACAGGCATATGCCACTGGGCCGAGACATAATATGCATTTAAATTTCTTTCATGAGGAGATTCAAGATGGCGGGCTAGAGGAAGGCTGCATTCCTACTTGCTCCGTGGATTCCTACTTGCTCGGGATTCAAACAGTGGGAATATGGCTCTCAATGAGATTTTATATTCAAAGCACATATAAGCGGTCCCTGGGTGCCGCTCCAGAATCAACTCAGCTGGGCTGGGCTCGGCCCCGCCGTGGGCAGCTAACATCCGGGAGCGCTGGACCCTGCAGCTGCTTCAGAACCACCGACCTGGGTCTGCGCCAGCCAACAAGTGAGTGCAGGACCCCAGCAGCAGCTTTGGAGTCACTGGCTGTGGCTCCCACACCAGCTAGCGGCCTCCCAGGCAGAGACAGAGCATCTCAGTCTACCTGGGGCCTACCGCGACTTCTGGAGAGGACTGGCCGGGAGCCTCTGGTATCGCTGACTCTGGCGGGGAGTTGGAGCTGCTCCGCGCTGTTTTGGCGGCTTCCCTGGAGGGGAGGGCCCATCTCCGGCTTCCTGGGGCCTCCAGCGGCATCTTGGGAGGTCCGACCGGGAACCTCTGGGATTGCTGACTCCGGCGGGGAGTGGGAACTATTCCGCAACATTTTGGCAGCTTCCCTGGCAGAGAGGGCCCATCTCCGGTTTCCTGGGGCCTCCAGCGGCATCTGGACTGGTCCGGCCAGGAGCCACTGGGACCGATGACTCCGGCGGGAAGTTGCAAATACTCCGCGTCATTTTGGCAGCTTCCCTGTCAGAGAGGGTCCGTCTCCAGGGGCCTCCAGTGGTGTCTGGAGAGGTCCTGCCGGGAGCCTCTGGGATTGCTGACTCTGGCGGGGAGCTTAGGGCCTTTGGCACCAGCTTACACTGTCCCCAGGAGAGAGCAACCACCTGCCAGAGCCTGAACCCCCAGCGAGGAGTTCAGGTCAGCCTGGGCTCTCAAGCCAAGTGTCTCCATTACTGAGCACAATTCTGTGACACCACCCCAACTTGATCTTGTGCCCAGGCCCACACCCAGACCCGGAGTCTACCACCTTGCTGTATCTAATTGTCTATCAACACTAGGCTGCCTCTGACCAGAAGCATTGATCATTCCCAAACTGGAGGTAGTGGGACAGCACCTTTCTTGGGTCACCGCTTGATCAAGCAACCCTCTAGCAACAGAGGGGAAGATACACGAGCACCATGAGAAAACATGGGAAGAAAGTGTCCCAATTAAACCTAGATGATATATCAAGAGAACCCAAAGACAGCATGGTAGAAAGAATGAAAGAAAGTGAATTCAGAATGTTCATAATTAAAGTGATCCGAGAAGAGAATGATGTGACAAGAGAGCAGATTCAGGATATGAATAATCAGCTATAGAGCAATTGCAGGAAGCAAAAAATTACTTCAATAAAGAGATAGAAATTCTGAGAAACAAACAAACAGAAATTCTTGAAGGAAACAAGGAAATGAAGGAAACAATAAACCAAAGTTAAAAACTCAATAGAAAGCATAATTAACAGAATAGATCACTTGGAAGACAGAACCTCAGACAATGAAGACAAAATAAGTAATCTTGATAACAAAGTTGAACAAACAGAGAAGATGGTTATGAATCATGAACAAACCCTCCGAGAAATATGGGACATCATGAAAAGACCAAATTTAAGAGTAATTGGGATTGAGGAAGGTGCAGAGATACAATCCAAGGGTATGAATAATGTATTCAGTGAAATAATATCAGAAAATTTCCCTAATATGATGAATGAGATGGAAAATCAATTACAAGAACCTTACAGGACACCAAATGCACAGACTTACAACAGATCCACACCAAGGCACATTATAATGAAAATGCCTAACATACAAAACAAAGATAGAATTTTAAAGGCTGCGAGAGAAAAGCATCAGATTACCTTCCGGGGGAAACTGATACGAATATCAGCAGATTTCTCAGCCCAGACCCTAAAAGCAAGAAGGGCCTGGATCAACTTATTTCAAGTTCTGAAAGAAAATGGATGCCAAGCAAGAATCTTATACCCGGCAAAACTTACCTTCAGATTTGATGATGAAATAAAATCCTTCCATGATAAACAAAAGCTTAAAAATTCACAAAGAGAAAGCCTGCCCTATAGAACATTCTCAACAAAATATTCGAAGGGGAAGAAACAAAAAATAACAATCTCAGTCATCATGAGGAGGAAATACCCTAAAGAAAGAGTCAATCAAAGGAGAAACAAAGTTATTCTAAAAATCCTAAAAAAGCTAAAATGACAGGAAATACAAATCATATCTCAATAATAACCCTGAATGTAAATGGCCTAAACTCATCAATCAAAAGACATAGACTGGCATACTGGATTAAAAAGAAAGGCCCAACAATATGCTGTCTTCAAGAGACTCATCTCATACAAAAACATGCCCACAGACTAAAGGTGAAAGGTTGGGAAAAAGCATACCATGCACACGGAGTGAGTAAAAAAGCTGGGGTTTCCATTCTCATTTCAGACAAAGGAGGCTTCAAACCAAAGATAGTCAGAAGGGATAAAGAAGGACATTTCATATTGCTTAAAGGAAGCATAAATCAACAAGACATAACAATCATAAATATTTATGCACCAAACAATGGTGCATCCATGTATGTCAGTCAGATACTTCTCAATTTCAGGAATCAAACAGAACAAAACACAATAATACTCAGAGACTTTTACACTCCTCTCTCACCATTGGACAGATCTTCCAAACAAAAATTGAACAAAGAAACTATAGGACTTAATGACACAATCACTAATTTGGACTTAACAGACATATATAGAATATTCCATCCATCAAAAAGTGAATAAACTTTCTTCTCATTACCTCATGGTTCCGTCTTTAAAAGAGACCATATGTTATGCCACAAAGCTACTCTTAACAAATACAAAAACATAGAGATACTACCTTGTATACTATCAGATCATAATGGAATGAAATTAGACATCAACGAGAAAGTTAGAAACAGAAACTACTCCAAGACCTGGAGATTAAATAATATGCTATTGAATGATACATGGATAACAGAAGACATTAGGGGGGAAATTAAAAGATTCTTAGAGGTCAACAAGAATAAAGATACAACATATCAAAATCTCTGGGATACTATGAAAGCAGTGCTAAGAGGAAAGTTCATTGCAGAGAGTGCATTTAATAAAAGAATGAAAAGTCAACAAATCAATGACCACACATTATAGCTCAAAGCCCTAGAAAAAGAAAAACAGATCATCTCCAAAAGTAGTAAAAGACAGGAAATAATCAAAATCAGAGCTGAAAACCACGAAATTGAAACAAAAGAAACAATTCAAAAAATTGACAAAACAAAAAGTTGGTTCTTTGAAAAAATAAACAAAATTGATAAACCCTTAGCCACGCTAACAAAGAGAAGGAGAGAGAAACTCCAAATTACTAAAATTCGTGATGGAAATGGAAATATTACAACAGACACAATTGAAATACAAAACATAATAAGAAGCTACTTTGAAAATTTATACTCCAACAAAATAGAAAACCTGGAAGACATCAACAGGTTCCTAGAGGCATATGAGCCACCCAAACTGAATCTGGAGGACATACACAACTTAAATAGATCAATTTCAAGCAATGAAAT
>JAJEJO010050056.1:3159-55912 GCA_020662805.1 Glaucomys volans
GATGGAAAGGTCTTCCATGTTCTTGGCAGATTTAATATTATCAAAATGGCCACACTACCAAAGGCGCTGCACAGTTTCAATGCAATTCCAATTAAAAGTCCAATGACATTCCTCATAGAAATAGAGAAAGCAATCATGAACTTCATCTGGAAGAATAAGAGACCTCAAGTAGCCAAAGCAATCCTGAGCTGGAAGAGTGAAGCAGGAGGTATCACAATACCAGACCTTAAACTATACTACAGAGCAATAGTAAAATAAATGGCATGATATTGGCACCAAAATAGACAGGCAGACCAAAGGTACAGAATAGAAGAGTCAGAGACAAACCCACATAAACACAGTTACCGCATACTAGACTAAAGTGCCAAAAACATACAATGGAGAAAAGATAGCCTGTTCAACAAATGGTGCTGGGAAAACTGGAAATCCATATGTAGTAAAATGAAACTGCACCCCTCTCTGTCACCCTGCACAAAACTTGACTCAAAATGGATCAAGGACCTAGGAATTAGACCAGAGACACTAGACCAAATAGAAGAAAAAGTAGGCCAGAATTTTCATCATGTCTGCTTAGGACCAGACTTCCTTAACAAGACTCCTAAAGTGCAAGAAATGAGAGGAAATATCAATAAATGGGAACGATTCAAACTAAAAAGCTTTTCCTCAGCAAAGGAAACAATCAATAATGTGAAAAGGGAGCCTACAGAGTGGGAGAAAATCTTTCCCACACACACTTCAGACAGAGTGCTGATCTCCAAAATTGATAAAGAACTTACAAAACTTTACACCAAAAATGCAAAGAACCTAATCAATAAATGGGTTAAGACTCTGGACAGACACTTTACAGACAAAGATATACAGGTGATTAACAAATGTATGAAACGATGCTCATCATCTCTAGTAATTAGAGAAACAAAAATTAAAACCACCCTTAGATTTCATCTAACTCCAATTAGAATAGCTACTGTCAAGAACAAGCAATAATAGGCGTTGGTGTGGATGTGGGGAAAAGGCACACTTGTACATTGCTGGTTGCAAACTGGTGCAGTCACTCTGGAAAGCAGTACGGAGATTCCTCAGAAAACTTGGAATATACCCACCTTTTGACCCAGTTATCCCACTCCTCAGTTTATATCCAAAGGACTTAAAATCAGCATACTACAGTGATGCAGCCACATCAATGTTTGTAGCAGCTCATTTCATAATAGCTAGATTGCGGAATCAACCTAGATGCCCTTCAATAGATGAATGAATAAAGAAACTGTGGTATATATACACAATGGAATATTAGTCAGCCATTAAGAAGAATAAAATGATGGCATTTTCAGGTAAATGGATGGAATCGGAGAATAGTATGCTAAGTGAAATAAGCCAACTCCCAAAAACCAAAAGCCAAATGTTTTCTCTGATAAGTGGATGATGATAAGTGGAGGTGGTGGGGTGGGGGGTGAGAGAAGAATGAAGGAACTTTGGATTTTGTAGAGGGAAATGAGTAGGGGGACAAGGTGTGGGTATGAAAGATGGTGGAATGAGACAGACATCATTACCCTATGTACATATATGATTACACAAATGGTATGAATCTACATTGTGTACAACCATATAAATGAAAAGTTGTACCCCATTTTTGTACAATGAATCAAAATGCATTTGGCAATAATTAAAAAAATAATTTACAAAAGGTCTGGGGATATGGCTCAGTGATAGAGTGAACTTGGGTTCAATCCCCAGTAGCAAAACAAAACAAAAACAAAAACAAAAACAAAAACAAAAACTTGGACTCTCATGGAACAGCTCCCTACTACAAAAATCAGCAAAGAAAAGCCATTGAGAACAACTGAAGAAATCCAAGGTGAGAACATTCAAATGGATTGAAATAAACTCAGAAAAATGGCTCCTACCACACGTACTTCCACCTAAGTAACAAACATGAAACGGAAGAAAACCTTAAGAGTATCCTCCAAAAACCATTGCAGAGATTCAGACAACAGTTTGAAGATGCAGAATACCAACTTAAATTAAAAAATACTGAAAAATAAGACTGAAAATGAATTTAAAAATTAGGAGAAATATACAGAGTAGAATGAATGTAGCAAAGAAGTAGGAGAAAAAATTATCATGTGCCTTTGAGAGAATAGACTCAAATGAATATTTCTCAAGAGGTTTAATAAAGCAAGAAAATAAAATTGTTAGTAAAAAAGGCATGAGAAGGATCAAGTGGAAGTAATGGAAAGGAATGACAGGCAGAGGATGGTGGTGGCTTGGACCAAAATAGCTGTGGAGTGGGCCAGTGCTGATGAGAATCCTGTAGACTGAGGTTGTGCTTGGAAGAATCAACAGGATTTGCAGATGGAGCGTAAGAGAAAGAGAGAAATTAAAGGTGAAAAAAAGGTGTTTGCTTAGTCTCCTCCTCCTCCTCCCCCTCTTCCTCCTCCTCCTCCTCCTCCTTCTTCTTCTCACCTATGCAACTGGAGGAATGAATTTGTCATTTATCGAGAGGATGCTGCAGATTTGGAGGATTAGAGTTCAGTTCTGAAATCAGTTTTAGATGCTTCTTAGTTACTGAAATGGATAGATGAGTAGGCAGTTGGATGTGTGAGCTTGGTGTTTGGTGGAGAAGTTCAGACTGAATTCAGGAGTTTGGGAGTCAAGTGTATAGATTCCATTTAAACCCAAGCAACCAAACGAGATCACCAAGCAGTCTGACATGATAGTTAGAATGTTTAAGGACTAGGACTTGGGACACTTCCACAATTTAGAGATCAGGGACATGAACGGGGAAGGCAGCACAGAAGGAATAGACCTTTGAGGAAGAAGAAACCAAGCATCTGAAATAACCTGGGAGCAAAGACCAAAAAAAAAAAAAAAAAAAAAATTATTCAGGGAGCAGAGAGTGACCAACTGCTTTAAATGCTAGCAAAGCTTAACTAAAATGAGCTCTCCAAATGGTAAGACTTTCCAACATGGAGAGCAATAGTTGCCTTATAAGGAGCATGTTTATTAGACAGGTGGAAACAAAAGACTAAAAAGGAGCAAGAGAAGTCAGAAAGCAGAGCACAGAAATAGGAGTTGGTGAAGAGAGGTGACCACCAGCCACTCAGTCCAGAGTTACTTGTTTGCTCCTTTAAAGGGAAGAAGAGAGCTACCTGGAACAATAGCTGGAGGGGAAGTGAGATCAGGAGTTTTGTTTGATAATTTTGCTTGATGATGAGCTTACTGGCATGATGTGAGGGTGCCGAGACTCTTTCAGGGTGTGGGGAGGAGTCAGTAACAACGTGCACAGAGCCCCTGGAAGATTCCATTCTGGAGACCAGGGAGGGCAAGGAGCATGAGCCTCTTGCCATAACTGACAAGGATGGGAATAGAGAGTGCTCTGAAGTCAGTCCTGATGGCCTCATGCTCATGATAAGGGAACACTGAGAACTGCAGGTAGGGAGAGATGGGGGCGGTCTTCCTGGGAATGCACAGGCCTCCTGGTGGCTCCCTTGGATGGAGTGGAGCCTACAGGTCAGCAGGCTCCCCTTGGTTATGGAGGTATTTCCTCATTACAGCAGAAATGGGCCTCTCTCAGGCTAAGGTCACTGATAGTTTCTTGGTCTCTGATCCCAGTCTCTGCCAGGCATGCCTGAAGCCTTCCCCTTGACTTTGGTGGAAGAAGACTGAGCAGGCAGCTGTTTCTTAATCAGACTTCCAAACCTTGGGAACATCTTTGACATCTGTCGTCTGACTCATTCCATACCTTCCATCTCACATCCTCCAATACAGTCAATACATTTTGTTGAGTCCTACCATGTGCAAAACACCAACAATGTGGTAACAGAATAGCAGATTACAAAATGGTGCTTGCCTCAGTCTGGATTTCTGACGCTGCTGTTCTGCAAAGCCATGGGATTGGGTAAGCACTGACATTAAGGGATTTCTTTCTGTAGCTACTTGTCCACTATTTCTTGTTTAATTAAAAAAAAGATGAAAGAAAAAACTAACAAGTGAGGTGACACACAAAACCTTTAAATACGTATCCTCCTCTCAGCGATCCTTCAGCAAAGGATTAGAAAGTGTAAGTAGATACTGGAAAGATGCTCATCCATATTATGCAACAGTGAAAAGTCTGGATAAAATGTCACCTGTGATAATTTGGGAAATGCATTATAAAATAGTATAAACAAGGAAAAGGAGTTGGAAAACAGAATATCTTCACATTAGCCACATGTGTTAGGAACCATAGACTGTACTTGTCAAGGTATTAAGAAAAAGAATTGGTCAGTTTGCAATTAAAACAAAATAGAGAAGATCTAAAAACCTGGAGCCTCTCCATGCTGTGAAAGGCGAAGCCTCTCAACTGCAGCTCATTGACAGCACAATGAGAAAGATAAACCTCTGAGCTTCTCTGACACACCTCTGAAAGGCTGAAAGTGCCCCGGAACGAGTTCCCCTTGTAAGTGACAACCAATGTCTGTTTAATTGGAAAAATAACTCAGGAAGAAGAGACCGGGGTTGGTTTGCCCACTGAAACCTGGGGTTCGAGGCCTGACAGGTCCACAGAAGAAGGCCAAGAATCCAAGAAAAGTATTTCTGGAAAAAAGCTGTGGGTGTCACTCTTGGTTTATGGAGCCAAGTAAAATCAAATCGATGACAAAATACCAAGTTTCAAAAGATTGACACTGTCACTGCTCCCTGCAAAAGTCAATGATTTTGAAGCCTGTAACCCACTCTTGAACTTCCAGGGCAAGGAGTGGCCTGAGAGGTTCTCAGCTTCTCAAGGATGGCCACATTCCTCTGTTCACCTCAAAGGTCAAAACAAGTGTAGAAAGGATCTTCCTGAGAGTGAGCTCATGGGTGTCACATAGCCTTGGAGACTGCAAAAGTGGCACCATTACTACTGGATTGGTGACAGACCCCATTGCACATAGTGGGGCCACACAGCAGGTTTATCTTGCCTCATCCACTAGTACTATGTGTGTGTGGATCATTGGTTTCTAGATCAAGAAGAGTCACATCTGATTTGCTGGAGGGATAGTCTCGTATGGCCCAGAGTCTGCATGTGGGGACTGGGTAAACCACTGAGTTGATGTCTTTGGGCAGGAGTAAATGCATTTTGACTTTAGCAAAAATCTGAATGGGCATTTGGTAGCCAGAGGCAAGGATGGTGTGATCCTTTGAACACATGATTAGCTGGATCCTAGCTGCTTTCTTAGGCACATGATCACATGGCATTTTCTCCTCTTGGGGGCAGGTGTCTAGCATATTGAAGACAGCCAGTGAATATTTGTTGAGTGAATGAAAGATTAACAAAATATTTCCTATATGTGTTCCCTTAAAACACATAGTTTGAGAAACTCCAAGTGCCTAAGGGTGAGAATTCCCCACAGTGGTACCTGAGATGAATGGGATGAGTATTTGTTTATCTCTCAGAAGAACACCACTACTGGTTTTGACCATGGCACAATGTGGAATTCTTACATTTTAGTCTGATATCGATAAAACAGGAAAACTCAAATGCCGAAATATGAATACTTAATGAGGAACATAGAATTATAATTAATCTGATAATTTGCTTCAAGGTGGTCATTAAGATTTACATCTTCTGTTTATGTGATCATAAATATTATACAGCTCATAAAGACAGATTTTCAAAATCTAGTATCAACACAAGAACATGTAATAAATATTATGTCCTGATTAATTTTCCATTCATTGGGTATGAGGAGGACATATATTTTTAGTAAAGGACTTACGATAGGTCTGAAAAATTATTTCTTGGTAGCAGTTTGAAAATAAGGTACAGAAATTATAAAAACAAGCCCACTATTTTAAGTTTAAAAACTGTAAGAATATTACATATTAGATTCTGAAATTAATTTGTATAAAGTTTTGATGCATTAACAAATTTTGAATTTCGATATTGCACATTGCCTTTGTGACCTGATCCAAACATCACATAATATTTTACTTAAAAATGTGTGTGTTACCCAATCACCCTTTAAACTAGGGGATTATGAAATGTGTTAAATACATTTTCAGATGTTAAGTATCAGAGAAATTTAATTAAAGGAAACCTCGTAATAGAGTATAATGGGATTTTTTTTCCCTCTTGAGTTTGGGAGCAACCTCCTGAAATATGCTCAAATTCTACAAACTTTCTAAAGAGAGCCATGGGACAGACTGTGTGTGTAAACAGAGCATTGAGGTCAGGCTGCTGGCCTTGGGGGCTGCAGTTCCATTTCATGTGCACACTGAGGTCAAGAATGATAATTAGAGGCCATGATCCTCCTGTGGACTTGGCAGACAGGAGGAAAGCCAGGGCTTCCTGCCTGAGGTTCTGAAAGAGAATACAGCTCCCCCTTAATCCTGCAAGCAGAGGGAGGGTGTTTATGTGGGTGAGTCAGAGGAGACAGAAAACTAGGCGGGGACCATCTGCAAGAAGTGGAGATGCTACTGTCACTGTGGTGTTGGGGTCCTGCTAATGCAGGTGACTTGCTGTTTGCACAGTTGTGGGTTGGATGATGGGGACAGCAGAATTGGAAAGAGGCCAAAAGGTGGCATTGGCAGGAGCTGCATTCTCACACAAAGGACTGGGGAGAGGAAAGGACTCTGTGCTCAGTGGATCTGCTGGACCTGGGAGAGCCACATGGTGGGCAAGGAGACCCCAGCGACAGAAAGCTCTGGCCCAACTCCAGGGTGAATGCTGGGTGGATGCCGGTCGAGGTCAGTGGAAGGCAGGTGTGGAAGCTCTTCTCTATCCCACTAGGCCCTGTGCAAGGAGAAGGCTCTCTTCGTGCTTCCCAGGGAGCTCACAAGCCTCACTGGAAGAGAACCTGCACACGGAGACTGTGGCCAGCGGGGGAAGGCAGTGGCAGCGAGCCAAGAGGTGACGGGCCATTTCTCTACAGCTTCCCCAAGACTCAGCAGGCCACAGAAGCTGGGGTGCAGTGTAGGGGCCATCAGAGAAAGATTCTGCCCCTGCCTCACAGCCCTGGGCCCCCAGGCCCATGCTAAGGAGAGCAGAAGGGCTACAACCTGGAACACAGCTCCACATTTGACAGGTCTGGATTTTAAGACCAGAACGTGAACAGGAAGCCAAGATTAGCTAAGCAGGAAAGGGTAGTGTGACAGCGCTCAGCTTGAGGTAGACACTGGGGAGAAAACACCAGACCCAGCAAATAACAACCCTTCCCTGTTTAGCTTCCATACTCTCTGGTCACATTCTGATTAAAAAATTCTTTCCTAAAATAGTTCCTTTAAATATGCTATACAGATATTATTAAATTATTACATGTTTTTAAATTACAAAGAGATTTAAGAAAGTATACATAAGAATAAAAGGGCTTTATCAGACCAAAATGGTTTGGAAATTTTTGTCCCATACTAAGGTATTATTTTCTTAAAATTTCTGCTATAGGTAATACAAAATTTAGTGCTATTCATGAGGTTAATTGGAAGTAACATTCTCCAATTCTTAGAACTCTAATTCTCCTGAATTTCATAGTTAATTTTTTTTTCCAGTTAGCATTGCTCCATAATATATTTGAGCCAACATCATCAATCAGCAGCCATTTAATTGCTGTCTTTTGTTGGGACCTGTCTTCATACTCCAGGTGGATTTTAGCTGAAGTGATTTTGGGTACTCAACTGACCTGTAATTTCTAATTTCTCTTGGAAGTTCTTAAAATAAACCCATAGAAGTCATGATCCCGGAACAAAGCAGAGCTTGCAGGCTGGAGTTCCTGCAACATTGTTTCAGAGTGTGGTATCACTTAGGGATTTTCCTGGGATCAAAGGGATGGGTCAGATCCATTCAGTTGCTAAGTGTATCCCCAAGGTTGACACATTGTCCAGCTGACTCTGCCTGAAGCAGTGGCCTTTCACCTCCTTTGCTCTGTTAATAGCTGCACTATCTTTCAAGGGACTTGAGAACCAAAACACCATTCATAGGAAATGGCATGAAATAATTTCTGAATAGTTTAGGTATGGTTCAGGGAAATTATCCTTTGGTTTTCCTCACTGGTTTTGGAGCTAACATGGATAAATGTCACCTTGAAGGCTGCATGCATTGCAATGACATTGGACAAATCCATCCATCTGCCCGTAGGAAGTACTTCTATGAAAGTACCTCTTTGAACTTGGCTGGAAGATGAGTTTTATAGCAGGAAACTTAGGATGACTAAACATCATTGCCGAGTTGGCAACAGGACAGAAAATTAATCTTCAAATCATTACCATTTAGCTTATTTATAGTTGATCTTTTTTCTAAAACACAGATTTTCAAACCAACTATAAAATCTCACTGGAAACTTATCACTGCACACTCTTGGAAATTTGGTTGATTGTCAAAATGGATCGGTGTAAAATTGTGTTCAAAACATTTTATTTTGTTCAAAGGCAATATCCATTTAACAACAAAATTCTTAAGATAAAGAACCATAATAAACAGAAGGGAAAGAACCTAGAATTTGGAGCAGATTCTGTTAAACGACTGAGAATATAGTTCGAGTAGGAGAAAATCCTTTTCAAAGACAGCACTCTTTACCATGAATGGTGGTATGGAGAATATAAACTATAGCAGGCTCGAGTTTTCTAAAACTGTCTCAGTAACTGAGACCCATTCACTCCCTGAATGGAGTGTGAAAGTCCAGACTGAAGTATGGAAGGAGGGAGAGAAGAGAGATGGAAGAAAATAAAGAACTAACTCCTGGAATTTTGAATCAAAGGATGGACAGAGAGATCATGTTTCCAGTTTAGGTAGAAGAATCAAGATGGAAAATGAGTTGGCTAAGGCTCAAAGAGCAGCTTCTCGGGTGTGCACAAGAGGTTCTTCTCAAGTCTCTGATCCACAGACAGGTGAGAATAGGTCTGCAATGTGTATTTAAGGGACTGCCCATATTGCAAATTTTATGTAAATGTTCTATTTTTTCTTTGTATTGCATCTGTTTTTCTTCAGCTTTAAAATTTAATTCAGTAGAGTTATATTTTAATATAAAATTATCTTAGGAAAACCAAAAGTGATGAGATAATCATGAGTCAAGCTACATTTTGATAGTCTCCAATAAGAATGATCTAAAATTTAAAACAAACAAATATCCTGACCATTATTTCAGTGAGTGGATATAACGGAATCTAGAATTGTTATTACTGAGTGTGAGGCAAAGGGAGCGCCACTGCTTCTCACAATTATTTGGAGCTAGTTAATGCTTTCTGGATTTCAAATACTTTAATTTCTATATTTTTTAATAAATTTGTATGTATTTGCAGTGTACATGATGTTTTGGAATATATACACATTGTGGAATAACTAAACACTTCATATTTGCTCTGCATTTTTCAAGAATACCATATATTATTAAGCATAGTAACTATTTGATGTAACAGTTATGGAATGTGTTCCTTCTGTATGATTGTAATTTGTATCCTTTGACAAACATCTCAGCCCTCTCCCCAACTGCTCCACCAGTAGATGAATGGATGAAGAACCTGCTGAATGCTCACACACAGGAATACTATTCAGTCCTAGAGAAGAGGGAAATCATGGCATTTGCAACATTGTGTATGAATCTGGAGGTCCTGGCACAGAAAGGTAAATAGCACATGGTCTCACTAGTATGCTGAATCGGAAACAGCTGGTCTCATAGAAGTATGCAGCCTTTGTCCACTTGGGCTGCCAGAAGCCACAGAGGTTGTTGAATTTCAGTTTCTCATTTAGGAGATACCTGTGGCTTCTTCTGCTCCTGAACCAAGTGCTTGTGTGCATGCTATAGACTGAATGTTGTGACCTCTCAAGTTCATAGTTGACACCAAATCCCCAGTGTGATGGTTTTGGGAGGTGGAGACTTTTTAGGTGATTGCCTCATTAAGTGGGGACCTCACGGTGGCTTTTGTGTCCTTATGAAAGAGACTCCAGAGAGATTCCTTGCCTGTTCCATGAACTGAGCACAGTGAGAAGTCGGCCTTCAGTGAATCTTGGAGTGGGCCCTTGGTGACAGGATCTGCCATGCCTTGGTCCTGGACTTCCGGCTCCCCTAACAGTGAGAAGCTAATGTGTGTGTTACAGCACTTGGTCTCCGGTGCTATGGCAGCCCGAGTGGACAAAGGCAGCATGGACTTTGAAGAGTGCTGAAGCGGCTTCCCGACCTCTTCAGACCTTCTCAGTCTGCTCTCTCCATCCACTCTGAAACTCAAGCAGGGTGACTATCAGGGACAGAGGAACAGATGTCTCTATAATTAATAGGCAGCAGAGAGTGCTCCTCAGTGTCAGCGCACAATGCCACAATTGGTTCAGCTGAAGTCATGGAGGCGTCCTTCAGGAAACCTCCATCCTTACAATTGTTCCATTTGGGATGGAAACTTCAACTTATTTTAGAGATTATGTTAAGACCAATCTGAGACCAATACCAAAGCTCAAGCCTACAGTGCCATGAAACAAGTAATGAGGAGGTGGCAGCCTCTCCCAGATGTGTGTCCTAGAGTCACAATCCACAAGTCACTGGAAACCTTTCGTTCACCAATTTGCATTTGAATAAATAAACAAGCGAAACGCATCCTCCTCCTGGCACAAAGTGGGGCATTTTTACAAACTACTTCTAAGTTCCCGAATGGGATCCATGATCGCATGTCACAAGCTGTCACACAGTTCTTTCATAAGCACAGAAACCAGGTGAAAGGGAGTAAAAGTGGCCACCAGGGAGGAAGGAGGTGGTGCCCCTGCTGGCAAGTGGCCTACTGGTTCCTGATCCTCATCACAGCCTCTTCCCTGCGGACCTGATGACACACCTAAGGCACATCGCATGGTGCAGTGCTCAGGCCTCCTCTTGCTGACAAGCCGGGAGAACCCCAAATCTTTTGCTTTCGTTCACGGAGCCGTGTTGTAGAGCTCCTGCTCATCAGGAAGCACGAGGATTCCAAACTGCGTATCTAACAGTGTTTAAGCTCCAGCCTGGGCTCTGTGTTTGGAGACGTGACATCTGAGCAAGTAACTGCAGCCCCACTCAGTTTATCATCCTCACTAGCCTTTTTCTGGGACCTTCCAAAACAGGATCGGGTTGGCAAATGCCAGTGGAGGTGCATCCTGATACTCCATTCCTGTCCTTGAGTTTTATGACCCGTTTCCTCATGTCCACAGTACCCTTGACTTTCTCTCTGGGTGCTTAAACAGATGCAATTGGTAAATGGGAGCAATGTCCAATTTCCCAGGGGATTAATGCCTAAATAAAAATATAAAGAACTATATGGTGTGGAAACACACCATGTGATTGTCCTCTCCTTTCTGCAAAATGATGACTTGTAGCCTTCTTTTCAGGACTGTCCTGGGCACTTCTTTTTTTTCGTGGATGCTGGTGTTCTACGCTTGGACTCCAAGTCCTTTGGAAGATCACCTGCAAATCTGTTTGGTGGAGACTTTTTATGTTCATCAGGTGTGATGGGAAATGCAGATGCTGCCTGCTTCTTCTGAAGAGGTTAGAGGAGAAGACAGCCTCACTGACCAAGAGACTGAATGACAGAGCAGCAGAGAACACACAGAAGGCAGGGCGGGGGCAGTGCTGTCCTCGTGGGCACTCAGCAATAGCAAAATCAGAGCCCAGAATTCAGTGTGCATGGCTTTAGCATTCAATAAAGGAAGCTTTCAAACTATGTCTGCTTGGTTTTAAAGTGTTTTCAAATGTCAAAGCCGAAAAAAATACCCCCACCCACCTCCGCCCGTAAGGGGACTGACAAAACCAGGGTGACTCTCAAGGAGCAGCTCCTCCTTCCACAGGCTGTGGAAGGATGCGGGTGATCATCACCTGCAGGCTTGCATTCATAGCTGCTCTGAGCCTTGGCCAGGAAGATCAAGAGCCATGAATCATTGGAAAACAGTTGACAGCGAACATTCTCCTTATTGGAAAGGGAAGGGTGTACATGTGAAAAATAGGGCATATTGAATCTTTCCATATTACCTTGGGCTGTCTTATAGAACACTGGAGAAAAAGATGCTAGGAAACGATTTATTTCTAATTCTGAAAGAGATGGAGGAATACAGAAAGTTACTGCTGGCGGATCTAAGTGGCGAAGCTGAGGAAGCAGAGGGGCCCCTTTCATCTGATCAGGACGGTTAGCAAATAAACAATCCTTGACTTCGCTCTTCTCCGTGTTGTTCTGGAATGAAATGAGCTTCTACTATAATAATAATAGCAGTAGCAATGGTAGCGGTGATTGTTGTCCTCATTCCAAACAATGAAATCATGGTATGTTAGAAATGCTTACTCTCTTGCCTTAAGAAATTCCCATCACTCGTGTGGACTCACATAAGCATCCCAAGCACCCTGTGAGTCGTCTCACAGCCCTGTGAGAAACTCACCCAACTGTCCACATGGCGTCCTTGAGGTCCTGGGGTTGACATTAACTGCCAAATCATGCACATAACATGCGGTTTTATTTTATTAAGGACTGAGTATTGTCCATTTGAACTTCTAATAAATTTTTTGGGGGAGTACTGGGGATTGAACTCAGGGGCACTGAGCCATATCCCTAGTCCTATTTGTATTTAGAGACAGGGTCTCACTGAGTTGCTTAGTGCCTTGTGGTTGCTGAGGCTGTCTTTGAACTCTCTATCCTCCTGCCTTAGCCTCCTGAGCCACTGGGATTACAGGTGTGAGCCACTGCACTTGGCTCTGATGTTTTAACTTCAAAAATCTCATTGTATTATGCCAACTCTATTTTTTTTTTTTTTGGGTTGGCTTTTGCCTATTTTCTATATCAATCAGCTTTTACTTGGGTTATGCCGAGAATCTAAGACTCAGTCCCGCAGACTCAGAGGATTTCTGCATGGAAAATGCTCCTGTCTTGCTCCAACCATCCTGGGTGTAGGGTGGCTAGGGGCAGCTTCCCATCCACTCTCATGGCAAAGGGGGTAGAGCCAGGACAGAGCTTCACGGTGCCAGAGGACCACCTGTGGCACATGCCCCTGCTTCTGGGTCCCAGTGAGGAAGGCACGTTAACAGCTGAGGTCTGCACCCCAGCAGGGAAAGTGTGGGAAGGACCAGAAACAGGAGCAGCCTGCTGGGTCTCCTTGGCCTTGCCCATTCTTTGCCCTGTCACTCTGAATCCTTGCTCTGACGTGGCTTATCTGGTGGGGAGCACCTAAGTACAGGTACAGTTGGAGGTCTCCTGGAGGACAGGCCCGTGTGCTCCTGTCCTTGGCTTCTCCTGAATGCTCATTTCTGTTTCTGCCTGCATGGCTCCCTCTGCTCTCCTTTCTGCTGTTTTCTCTTCCAGATCTGCTCAGACTTGGCTGTGCACTGGAATCACGTGGGGTTGTTAAGGAGGATTCTGGGATGAAGCCTGGTGATCTGGCAGGCCTGGGGTGGGCCCTGGGGATTTGCACTGCAGGAAGGTTCCCAGATACCCTTACTGGTGGTCCTGCAGCCCCCTCTCCTGCAGAGTAAAAGGTGCTTTCTGTAGTTTCCTCTTCCCCATGTATAAGAAGCACACAGTGATTTTAGAATACATTAATCAAACTTCCTCTCAGGTTTGCACCATCTTATTGCCCAACATTATATTTATACCATAGCAAAAGTTTACATTTTTAAAGACTTAAAATACTTATCATAGCATTTTACTTTAAATTTAACATTTTATTTTTTTTTTGCCATCATTTATTTAACTTGACCTATGTGCCAATGCTTGGCAGATTCTGACTTGTTTATCCCCCATGACTAGTTTATTATTTAAGCTTTCATTTAACTAATGTGGAAACTGAGGCACAGAGGGGTGGAGTAATTTACCGTTTAGTCACACAGCACAGCTGACTTCAGTGTCTGAGCTTGAAACCCCCTTTGACATTTTGCCTCACGCTGAAGTCCGCACCTCCCTCCTTTCTCCTTTCTGTTTCCTTCTCCTGAAGAATACATTCTTAGTAGTCCTCTCTGTGAAGGCGTAAGTTAATAAATTCCTTCATTTTTACCTTTCTGAAAATGTCTCTCTATCCCTACTTGCAAATATTAATTTATCTTCACTCTTATTTTTCTCCAGCATTTTCAAAGTAATTGTCTACCATCATTTATTAACTGTCATTTCTGATTTTTCTCTGGGGTTGCTTTTAATTTTTCTTGCTTTATATTGAATTTTGCATTCACCACAACGTGTCTGCATGTGGGCTGATATAACTCTAAATCTGGGATTTTCCCAGCTATTAGCTTTAAAAATTTTGTCTGTCTCCTCTTCACTGTCTGTAAATTGCGAATCCTATCATAGCTGATAGACCTACCCTGCACATTCTCTGTCTGTCTTCCATTTCTTAACACCACGTACTGCTCTTTACACTTCAAGTTTTCATGTCTTCTTATTTTTATGCTGTTTTCTTGTCAATTTCTTTATCTTTATTTTCTGATGGACTAGTAATCTTCTTAGTCTAATTGTTATTAATCCTTTCTATTTCAATAGCTTTCGAATGTATCTCAAAGTTATATTGATCTATTTTGTTTATATGTTGTTGTTTTTTGTTTGTTTGAACATTATGCCTTTCCTTCCAAAGTGATGTCTTTTTTTTTTTTTTTTTTTCCATTTCTGTTTTTGCTTTTGGTTCCGGGGATTGAGCCCAGGAGTGCTTAACCACTGAGCCACCTCCCAGCCCTGTTTATGTTTTATTTTGAGACAGGGTCTTGCTAAATTGCTGAGGCTGGCTTTGAACTTGTGATCCTCCTGCTGGGGCCTCTGGAATCTCTAGGATTGCTGGCATGTGCTGCTGCGTCGGGCTATTTCTCTCTTGCAGTTTTTCTCCATACTCGTTTTGAGCGCTCTGTCTCTGCAGTTCTTGGAGAGCTCCTTCGCCCCTGCTTTGGTCTCAGCCGACTCTCCTTTGCTGGGCTGTACTCCCTGGTTCAGGCTGTTTTCCTGGAAGTTCCTCTTCAGAGGTTTTCTCTCTGAAAATCTCATGAGCTTGGATTCTTAAAGCTTCTCAACAAACTGATCTTACCTCCCATGGGCCTTACAGAAGTCATTAATTCCAGACCAATTTTGAATTGAATACCACTTGGGAATTCTTTCATTATGCAAGTAGCTCATGTTGGGTCACTATAGGCACATAGGGGAAGCCTTCGTTTCAGTGATTACTAACCTCTAGCAAATAGGGATTTCTGTTCCCTTTTTTTTTTTTTTTTGAAAGTTAAAGAAGAGGTGAGCACCTAAAGGACCAGAATTAATGCAAAGAATTCAAGCGCAGAGTCCTGACTTCCTGTTGCTCAAGGTCAATGTCACATTCTAGTTCTCGCCAAGTTTACAACTGTGTGTTTCCCTAGCTCAGGCACATAGCAACTCTAGAATTTACATCTTGACATCTATTGTCAGATTTGGAAAACTCCCAGCTATTTTCTCTTCAAATACACTGTTTGTATGTTTTCCCCCTCTTTCTTCAACTTCCGGAACTCCAGTTTCAAACATGTTACACTGCACTTATTTTTTCTTGCTTTCTTCTGTGTTTTCTCTGCATAATTCTAGTGACCCATTTTCCATTAACTAATGCATTCTTCATCTGGTTTTAACAACTGTTCAATTGACTTGTTAGATGTTAGTTTCATTCATAGTGTGATTCAGAATTTTTTTAAAATTTTATTTTTTTTATTTTCTAATTAGTACATGACAGTAGAATGCATTTATACATTTTGATAGATCATACATAAATTGAGGTAATCTCTCATTTTTCTGATTATACATATTGCAGGATCACATCAGTCATGCGCATGAGGTAATAATATCTGTTTCACTCTACTATCCTTCCTACCCCATACACCTTCCCCTCCCTTCATTCCTTGTTTAATTCTTCTTTATAGGTATCCGTTGTCTGCTGAAGTTCTCTATCACATCAATCCTATTTGAGCATATAATTAGTTATTTAAACTCCCCTGTTGGGTAACTCCAGTGTAGGAATGCCTGGAGTCCTGTTTCTGTTGGCTGCTTTATCTCTTAGCTTCTTTTCTTAGTATGATTCCTGATGACTAATTGAAGACTGGAATGTATGCATCAAACCTTATGGAGGTAATTTGAGGATCTGAATAATATTTTTGTCAGTTTATCTTACTCTAAGTCTTTAGAGCCATATCAAGTTTCTGCAGTCTGGGAGTCAGCTGGTTTGAATCTGAGATTCGATGTCTATAAAGATTGACTCATGTTTGATTTCTCCTTATTCCTGGGGCATAGCCCTTCAGAATCCCACCCAAGGTCCCTCTTCTTGGTGGATGTGGAAATTCAAAGTTGACCCCAGTATCATGACGCCGTTAGCAGTTCAGCTTCTGGTCCCCTGGTGATTGTGTGCCTATCAGTAGCTATCTCGTGAGGCAGAGCAGAGTGAGCATCAGGCTCACTTCTCTGAGCTTCATCTCAGTAGGATCTTGGCCCCTCGAGTCCTGGTTGCCTTGGAAGCCTAGCTAAACTCCATTTCCTTCTTCCCAGCACCATGACACTGCCTGAAGCCCATTGAAAATAATTTGTTTCTATTGTCTTTTCTGCATATGTATTATTTACATATAAATTCTATGACATATATTACACAAATTATTATGCATGTATGTATTGTTTCTTTGTAGGTAAATTCTTGATTTCTGTATGTTGATCTTATATTGTGCCGATTTACCAAAATCATTAATTCAAATACATTTTAATTGATCATATCTCACATTTTTCAACTATATAACCACAGAGTTTGCAGTGACACCATTATTTAATAAAGGGGTTTGCAGGAAAATTTCCTCATAGCAATATCAATTAATTTGCCAAATTCTGAGAATATCTATTAGGATTGATACATTTAAAAAATGGGCAAACCCTTTGTAATGAAAGAAGTGCAATGCTGGGGTTCATCCTGACCCTATCCACCCTTTCATTGTCACTTCTCTGGATTTGTGAATGTCTAGTCTGTGCAGTGAAGCAAGTAATTGTTTGGACCTCTAACAAGGAGGTTTGGTTTATAGAATTACAAATTATTTCTCCGTCATAGGTTTTCATTGTAGAATAAATGGCTCTGAGAAAGTGTTATTGTAACTATTTTTAATGAAGATAGCCATATTATTTTTCTTTTCTGTAATTGGATTAGCCTTTTAGATTTTATTAGTGATAGATGTTGAAAACCTAATAGTGTCCTCTCCTCCTGAAGTTTCCAAGTGTTCTTGGGCATAGACATGCCTGCAGATTCTGGATAGGAAAAAAAAGCCAGGGATACTTTTTTGCCAGGAAATGATCAAGAGTCAAGTGTCTGCCATCTGGATGTGTGCTGTAATAATATCACATCCAGTGGGACTATGTGCTTAATAGCACACAGCATGTCTCTCTTCATGTATGATTTGGCTCATGTTCTTGCTCTTAATTTATAGATTTTGAAAATATAATATGCATTTGAAATTGGCCAGGGATTTGACCTTCTACATAAGACCAGAAATAAAAAAGAACTTACTACTGTTCCTAATTGCAGAAACAGCTCTTTTACTGCTAATGGGAAAAGGGGACTATTCTGACCATTTTCTCCAAACTCCATCCAGACATAAGCAGAATGAGTATCCACCCTTGGCCAGGAGAGCTGAGCGCCCAGACTGCCAAGGCAGGTGCTGGTCTCTGTCTACCAAGGCACATGCTTCTAATGCCTTCCTGTTTCCAACTCTGAGTCCTGATTCTAGACATTAATAAGCCATTTATTGTGGTTTCTAAATTCCCTGGTAAAGGTCATTTACATAAACTGTCAGTAGCACAATGGTGAAAACGTCCTTAGTGAAAGAGAAAGAAAACATGTTTCTGTTGTGTTTGTCTTGTTTGGATCAGGTGTGGATACATCGCAACCTCGGTTAACACTTAACTTGCAAATGTTCTGAAATTGAGCACCGTGATCTTTTGAATTTATTTGCTTTTAATAGTCACTCCAACTAGTTTAGTACATAGCTGGAGGGAATGAAAATATTCATGAGTGCATGAATGGGACCACAGTTTCACTTCCTAGGTGTGTGGAGTAAAAGGCAAAAGGCAAATTTTAAAAGCACTTTTTAAGAAGAAAAAGAAAAAAAGGGTCATACGATCTTCATGGTAATTCTTACGTCTAAACAAGTATTCAATAGCCCATTAGTCACAGAAAACGTTCTAAAATGAAGAGGTCAACAAATACAGGCAACTTGTCTCTGATGCCCTGGGGGAGTTCACACTGCAGCCCTTAAGAGCAGAGTGCTCCCTGACACAGCCCCAGGTCCCTGCCATGGGCAGAGGCAGGCGTCTCTCTGACGCTCTCAGCTAAATCGCTACATCATCATTTTTACTATCATCTTTTCTCACCCTGATGGCATGGGTTGTCCATTTTCAGAAACTAGCATAGATAGATTCCAGATAACACGTACATATGTAATAAGAGAGATGACAGATAGATAGAAGGAGTAAGGAATACATCGGCACGTAAGTTTCCATATCACTGAAAACTCCTTAATGCCTTCATTCATTTTTTTTCCCACAGAGTGGAGAATGGAATGTTGAAAAACAGGGCATAGAGTTTCCCACCCGCCCGCCACACCCAAGGTCTGCGGTGTCCTACTAGCCCTGTGACATGCATCTACTTTCAAATCTCACGACTCTGTTTGCATTTTCATGCAATTATGGAGACACCTGCTGGAAATGATGTGCGAGAACGAGCAGTCTAGCATCTGGAAGCTTTGGGGGGTGCCCGTGACCTGAAGGACACCGATGGCTGCCTCGTTATCAACTTGTTTTCCAACGTTACACACATCACCAGAACAGCAAATAAAACTGCCCACAACCCATGCTTTAGCAGAGTAAGGAAACCATAAACTTCACTTTACCAGTACACAAATAAAAAAGTTGCAAGGAGAAGATCAGTTGTGGAGTCCATAATGGATGGAGAAGATACGCACACAGAGCATGCTAGACAGGTGGATGGTAGAGAAGCCTCCGAGTAATGCCATGACTGACAGATCCATGAACAGAAAGACAACACGGAAGATGAAGAGTAGATGACAGATGAGGAAGGCATGAGAGACACACGCTATGACAGGTAATGCAAGACAGAGATCATAGATAGTACCTGCAGATGAACTACGACAGGTAAATAAACAGGGTAAACAGGTGAGTCCCTGATAGGTAACGGGCAACAGAAACCATGTTGGAAGTGGAAAGAGGGGAGCCAAGCTGAGCAACACAGAGCATCCCTCAGTTCACGCCCGGGAAGAGGGCCCCCATGTTGGTAGGGCAGAGACCATGGGTTTGGGCCTTGAGGGATGGAAACAGCGGCCTGGTGAATCGAAAGGAAGGTCCTGAAAGCGTGTGGCGTGGTGGAGGTGTCTCAAGAAACCCAGGTCTCTGAGGTAGAGGAAAGCACCCCTCACAGGCTTGGAAGCAAGTGCTGAAGAATAATGTTCCCAGAGAAGCAAAGAGGACTGAAATCTGCAGCTGTGGACCGCTGCCCCACCCCCACCCGGGCACCCACAGCAGAGGCCTGGGCCATCTGGGCGCTCTATGATAAGGCGGTCAGCCTTCCTCCCACAGTCACCTGTGTTAAAGAAAGTATTGGAAAATGGATCAAAGCATATCAAGAAAACTGTAATACCATATCAAATCTGCAATAAATACCCTCAAACAGGCAATAGCTCAAGACCTTCTATCAGAACATCAGAACCCTAGAACAGGTAAGGGGGATACAGACACAGAGGCACAAGCCAAGGATAACTGAGATACTCTTAACTGGGATCCCTGAAGAAGGAAAGCACACCAATGGGATGTAATTGATATTTGCAACAATAATCCAACAAAACTCGCTCACAAATAAGGAATATAAATCTACATATTGAAAGTGGTGTTGTGTACCAGGGGAATTTGAAAGATGGGCAATTTCTGGATTTACTCTAAAAAAATACATTTTAAGAATAAAGAGATATTCCTTCAGCTCCTGTGCAAAAGGACAAAGTCACTCAAAGAGACAGATGGGAATCGGACTCCTAAACCCTAGAATTCAACATGAGACAATGCTGGTACATTCCAGAAGGTACCAGGGGAAAAGTGATTAGGGTCTTTATGTCTAAGGACATAGACATATATTTGAAATAGAAAAGAAAAACAGAACGTAACTGTCCTCCAGAATCTCCTAGAGGAGAAGCCATGAAGATAAATATCAGCCAAAGGACTGATTTTAAGCATTGAGTGTGTTTAGTTGTGCATTGGAAGTGTAACTCATATGAAAAGTTAATTACTCTCTAAAACATTTCCCCACAAAAAGAGAAGAGAAAAACATCTCATATGGAGAAAGAAGAGAAGTGGGGCTAATATCATCTCACGGCAAGCAGAGGTCAATTGCGTCAGACATAGCATGATTTTTTAAGTATCAAGTTCATTTATTAATAAAAAAAGATTTCAGATTCCTTTACACAGAGCAAAATACATGAGGTCGGTAGTGGAAAGCATACAGATCCTCTGGCAAACAGTTGGGAAGTAAGTTTCTTCTTAAAAAATAAACACACACATGACCCAGAAACAGCACCCTTGGGTCTTCATGTCAGAAAAATAAAAACATACATAGCATAACTACATGGTTGCTCACAGCAGCTTTATTGCAATTCTCCAAATGAAAACCAACCCTATTTCCCTGAATTGGTGCACAATTCAACACATCCTGGTACATTCACACCAGGAGCATAATAAAATCAACTTTAAAAATATATCAAGGACTGGAGTGTGAAAAGGAAACATAACAAACATCATTTGAAGGTAGGAGAGAAATTTTCAACTCTTAAGACCAGGACTCATAAAACGAAAAACTGAGAAACCAGACTAACAAAAATCAGAAATTTTTTTCTGTAAATACCCATGTGTGAAGGACGAAAATGGAAAGGACAAGTTAAAACTGGGAGAAAATCCTGGTGAACCACAGATCCAAAATACGACGTAGGTCCATAATATACAAAGTGCTCTCAAAAGTCAACAATCAAAAAGGCAAAATGAACTGATGAGAAAATGGACAAAAGACATGACCAGGCATTTGAATAAAGAGAACACAAGGATGGCCCAGGAAAACAGGTCCACTTGCCATCAAGGGCACAGCAAATTGCCACTGCACACCTATCGGAGTGACTAGGATAGAAAAACATGACAACATGTGATGCTGGTGGAGAGTTGGGAAGCTGGTGGACTCCTGGATGGCTCATGGGATAGAAAGTGGTCCAGGCTCTCTCGAAGACATTTTTGAAACTTTTTTTTGTAAACTTCAGTGAACATCTAGAACAGAGATCAGCAATGGACCTCTTGAGTATTTAACCCATATAAATGAAAATTTATGTCCAGATAAAGAAACCACACGTGAAAATCGACAGCAGCTCTATTTGTAAAAACTCCAAAGTGGAAACAACTCAGATGTTCTTCCATGGGTGAAGGTTAAGTTCACTTGGGGAACAGCCACACACCAGGGAACTCAGCAAGGAAAGGGAAGAGACTACAGATACAGAAAATAGTCCCAAAGTCCACATAGGATGGATTCAATTTATATAACACTTTGGATGACAAAAATTTTGAAGCAGAGGACACAGGCAAGAGCAAGGGACAAGGTGGGCTGGGCTGGGGTGGAGGTGGGTGTGAAGGGCCAAAAGGAAGAATCCTGTGGAACTTGAATTGCTCAGTGTGTCGGCTGTGATGCACACACACGCACGCACGCACATATGAGAGAAAGCAGAACTCAGAGCTCTGAGTACGATTAGTGAGTTGCACTGGTGACAATATCCCAGATGAGACATTATACTATTGTTTTGATAAATGTTACCTTTGGGATTTCTCTTTGATTTCATATAAACACACATGTACATGTACGTATGATTATTTCCATTTAGAAAGAATGTTAGCAATGGCTTATTGAACAGTGAGTACAGGAAGAATCCATGAGCTCACTCTAGATCAGAAAACAATCAAGAACAAAATGCACAATGGGAAAAGGCTCTTCCTTACCAACCAAGACCACCTAAAGATGCACAAGTGATGATACCTCTGTGTGGTTTCTAATTTGTAATCTCAATGCCCTAAATGATTCAGGTAAGGATCACCAATAGCTCTTTCATCTGCAAGTTGAGCTCTGTGAGAAAAATGATATTAATTACCAGGAGAAACAGTTCATTTTACCACAGGGGAATCTGGCCACATCTGCAATATATAAGTGACTAAAATTATCATCACCCATAAGTGACAGGGGACAGACGGGCATCATGCACCTCCAAATGCCCAGACACACAAGAGCACTCATGTTCGTATTCTTGGAGAAATGTTTAACTTGGGGGTGGGAACGACAAGTCTTGATGGAGGGACATTGCACATTCCCGTACTCTTCTAAAATGTCACTATCCTAAAGAAAAATAAATGAAAAAGGCAGGTGGAGAGATTATTCCAAATTAAAGAAGACCAAGCAGGGATGGCAATCCCATGCAATGAGTGCTTCCGAGGTGAAATCTGGAGCAAAAGTAAATAAAAACAGTCACAGGTCAGACTTTGCAGGAAAAATATTGAATACAGCCTGGATTAGTTTATCAGTATTAAAAATCTTAGGTGTGATGACAGCCTTATATTTATGTGAGAGAAGCTTCTTTAATTAAGAGATAAAAGAAACTGGATCTCTAGGCAGGTGTCATGATATGTGCAAGTAACTTTCAAAGATTCAGTGAAAACGCAAAGACAGGAGATGCAGACGGGGAGGGAAAGAAAGCAACATTGCCCATGTTGACTACTGGGTTCCAGGATCAACAGGCCTTTGCATTTCTACACTTCAGTTTTCCTCTACTTTAGTAATTTCTTAAAAGCAGTGATTATTACATGTTGCTAAGGAAGTAAAAATTCAGGGAAGTCTCTGTCTAGATGAGGGTCGCTGGAGGGCAGTGGGGGGCACAAACTCACCCCAGCTGTCCATGCTGCCGCTAGTGCCCACAGCATGGCTGCAGCAGAGACTGGCTGTTGGGATTGGGGTCCCACATCCCTCGACAAGGTTTCCTTCAGGAGCTAGTTGAAAAGTCGAGTTAAGAAATCATGTTCTAACAGTGAGTTGGGAGCTTTGCTCCATCGCAGATTCTCACAGGCCGAGTAATTAAGATGAGAGGCTGAAATCTAGCTGAGCAAATAATGATCATGTTAAGGTGTAAAAAGCACAATAAAAATGAGGATGGATTATTGTTATGATTTAAGCATCTGCTGCTTTAAACATGCAAATTCCTGGGCAGTGTTCCAGACTTGATAAATTAAAAACCCAGGGGGTGGCTTCGGAGTGCAAATGTTGATCTCATCTTCCAGTGACGTTAACCAGCTAAGGCGCGAACACAACCGGCATTAGGTGTTATTGCTGTTGTGTAAATATAAAAATAAGTATGGTAAAATTTTCCCCATTATATATTTTTGAAATCAGTATCATAAATGGTTAAAATGATGAAGTGGGAATTTTGGGGGGAGTTGGAACAGCATTAGCCCCACTTCCTATTCATTTTGTCTTTAGGTTGGGTTCGGGTTTCTCTGAAGATAAGCAAGAAACATCTTTTTGAAGCAAGTGGGGAGAAAGCACGGGACTCCTCGCTGGGAGGGCGCCTCGCTGCTAAGTGAGAGAAGACCCCACAGGCGAGACGTGCTCAGCGCAGCCAAGGAGAAGCATTTGCAGAGACAGCGGGAGCTATGTGGCTGCACATCTTTGTAAGACCTTAGAATAAGGACGTCGTTTTTAGTGTCTGATTAGTTTCAACATCAGTTTAAAACTCTGCGACTTCCTTTGGTTGAATTTAAGAATCACGATTCCACAAAAACAGAAGCCCATCTGTGATCCCACGCCCCTGCCCCCTGGCTCCTCGGCCTCCTCTCTGCCCTGCAGTTGGGTGTGATCACTTCTGTCATTCAGCAAGCAAGTACTCAGCCTCTGCTGCAAGCAGAGCAGGTTTTTACTTGCTGTCAGCCCTGCAAAAATGGACACAGACACAGCTCTCTGACACCATTTGGCAATTTTGGACACAAGGCTCCAAACCAGCACACAACTTGCCCAAGGGCGAAGAATTAAAGGCTGCAGTTGACATCTTTCTGACTTGGTGGTGCTCTTTTCATACAATTTTGCTTTCATACCATGAGAATAAGATAATAATCACATAATAGGAAAGCAGGAATTTTTGTTTTTTTTTTTGTTTTTGGAACTGGGGATTTAAACCAGAGGGGCTTTACCACTGAGTCATATCTCAAGCCCTTTTAATTTAAATTTTTTTTTTTTTTTTATTTTGAGACAGGGTCTCACTAAGTTGCTTAGGGCCTTGCTTAGTTGCTGAGGCTGGACTCAAACTTGCAATCCTCCTGCCTCAGCCTCCTTAGTTGCTGGGATTAGACAGACGCATGGGCTACTGTGCTGGGTGAAAGCAGGAACTTTGAAGAGAGGGTAAGGATCCTAAGATTCTCCTCCACAGAGCATTTTGGGAACCTATTTTGAAAGACAGAAAAAGAGCTAACAAGGAAAAGAGCAGGAATGCGAGACTGAGGTAATGTTTCGGATATGTTAGTGAAGAGTGATTTTCCAGTCCACTGGCAATGCATGAATAAGAGCAAGGTCCGAGAGCACACCTTCCCTGGTATGCAGAGGGCGTGAAGGCCTGCCAAGGAGTTCAGGCTCCATTAAGCAGCATACAGACACCATAGCGTGGCGACCCTTGTGGATCCTTTAACTGGAACCGTGCTGTAGGTTAATTTGTTATTTGTGCATGCAAATGGGAGGCAGAGAGGTTAGAGTGGGGGTAATAAGGTCTAAAGAAAGGTCTCTAGCCATGGTGCTCATGGGAAACACTCCATTGGCCCTTGCCATTGATTCACAGGGCCAAGATCCAGTTCAACAATCAGAGGAGGAAGAGGGACTCTGGGGGGACTCTGGGGGACTATCTAATGCTGATCTTTGCTTAGAAGCAGGAAAGGGGTAGGAATGCAATGGGTAGAGATTCTAGACATTCCTCTGTCAGCTGGTAATGTTGACATGTCTTTTGGGCCTGCCTGACATTCACCTTTCCTCTCTTTTTTGTGTCCTATCTATTCCCACCCTATCCTCTCCGCTTTCCACTTCTCTCCTGTAGTCAGGGTCACCTCCCGAGATCAGGGCCTGAGCTCAGGTTGGCCCTACCTGGTACTGAACACAAGAACAGAGCTGGCATAGCAACCCTGCAGTGTCTCTCAAGAGGGTGTGTGAAAGGTGTTTCAGGACCATGGGAGGTCTGCGCAGGACCCAAAGGAGAGGACGTGGATCAGGTTTTCAGAGACCATGGAAAGGAGCAACTTTGTACAGCTGACCTGGGAGCCCAGCTCTGCTGACTGCACAGGAATCCTTCTTCCTTCTCAGCCAAGATCTACTTCAAAGCCCTCCACTTCCTCCTCAAGCTGGGCTCTTGATCTCGATTTCTCAAGCCATAGAGAGCCCTTCAGTGCTGTGAAGAGTTCTTCTGAGTCAGAGGATTGGAAGCCATTTAGGGATATTTTTTCTAGCTTTGTTTCAAGACATTGGAGAAGCAGCTCTTGAAAGTCTAGCATCCCTTCTGAGCAGGAGCACTGGAGACTGAACACTGAGGAAAAGGTTTTCCTTGGTTCTCAGGCTTTTCATGGCTCTGTTGTTGCACTTATTTTGCTTCTGCCTCCTGGACTATGGGAGTATGGGCACTTACTCTGAAATTTAAAGTCCTGTGTTGATGACACAGTTTCACTCACCAGCAGCATGATTTGCATCTCTCAGTTTCTTCAGTTATGAAATAAGGACAAAGGACCTACTTGCCAGGATTATAAATATCAAATGGGAATAACATACATTTTCAACTACAGAACCACATTAATATGACTTACTTTTTAATTGCTTTACAAAGTCTCACTTCTAAGAGATGACATCCCTCATCTCTCTCATGAGATTATTGTGTGTACACAATTGTATGTAGACACACATATGTGTATATGTTATATGTATGTGCATGTTCTTAATCAGGCATCAGGTCCTTTAGAAGACAATTCTAGATTCTTCTTTGAGTTATTTGGCTTAAAGATCCTCAAATGAATCATAAATAAACCATTTGAAAGTTCAAATAACAACCAGGAACAAAAACTAAACCTCAAGTTAAAGATTGAATCAAGTTAATCTACTAAACCAAACCAAATCCAGTTATTAAAGTTCTTTGAATCAACCCAGACCTGGTCCAAATTGGCAAAATGATTATCAATCAGTTACAATTGGAAATAACTATGTGTGACTTTCTAATATTATAAAGAGTAAGTACGTCCTAGATCAATGTTTCCTGAACTTGTCCCTTTGGAAATAAAAATTCACCATATATGTTTGAAAACAACACAGATTCTTGGGCCTCATAATAAATCAAAATCAGAGAAGCGGTGTAGGATTCTGTATTTTACCCATAGTTCCGATGGTTGCCCGATGATTGTCATGACGAGGTAAGTATGTGGTAGAGTGGTCTCTAGCAGGGGTGAAATGTGGCTCGACGGCGACACCCAGCCTGCTGCCTGTTTGTCAATAAAGTTTTATTGCCACACGGTATAGTATTTGTGTGCACTTTGTCTATCACTGCTTTTCCACTACTAAGCAATGCCGAACAGTTTCAACAGAGACTGAGGGACCCACAGGACTGAGATATTCACTCTCTGGCTTTTACAGAAAATGTTGCCAACCTTTGCTCTAGAGAAACGTCAAAGGCAATAGAAAGATTATTGATCAGGGAGTTAAGAGCTCTGAGTTCTACCTAATAGCAGCAGGTCTGGGGCATGAATGCTCCATTTGTTATCACTGAGTAGCTGAGAGGGGCAGAACACAGGTCTAGCCTCCAGAGATTTGGCAATAGAAGTCATTTGAAGAAAAAGAAACTTCAAAACTTGCCAACCGAAATGTCAATGTCCTTTGATTTTGTTTTTTCTGAAGGTGTTACTAAATTACCAAAATAAATGTATAAGTCAACATTAACCAAAGTCTTCCCAAGGCAGCTATGCAACTCTTTACTCAAAGGAGATGGGAAATCATTATTATTTGCTTAGTTATTAATGGAACATTTTTTTTTCAGAATCATATATAGGGGGAAGGAACTAAAAAAATGGTTCTTGGTCATAAATATTTTGGGGGCCACTAGATTAGATATTCTCCAAGGTCCTTTTCTTCTCTAAAGCTCTGTGAATACTGCCACATCCATGGATGTTCAGAGTTACCCTGATCACTACTTGTTCTCCCTGAACGAGGAGACAGGGAGGAAGCTTCTCCCAAGAGAGGAAGGGGAGGTTGTGTTTCAGACAGAGATAAAATGGAGTTAGGTAGGCTCATAAGCTTGGTAATTACTGAATTAAATAAGGGTGAAAGTGTCTACTTATTACTTTTTAGTCTCTTCTTAAAGCCTTTTATGTGTAAATGTGCCTGATGAATTTTCAAAGGGGAGACCTGTTACATTGTCTATCTAAATTCCTAGGACCATGAAAAGTCACCGCCTGAACATTTCTTGTGACCTCTTTTCCTCTGAATAAATGACACCTGAGCCATGAACTGAAGTGCCCACGTGTGGGAAGCCAGCCTCACCTGGCAGAATCAGAAGAGGTTAAGTCAGGGACACAGAGGCCTGGCTTCCAGGAACTAGCAGCCACGGAAGTGTGTGGAACTATGAGGGAGAGGGTCCCTGTAGTTCCCCTGAGAAAATGGGTCCCCTATCTCCACCCATCCTGTCCATCACAGAAGAAGCTCCTGCCATTCAGGGCCCCTTTACCTGCATGTCTATAAATAAAGGAAAGTTGGGCTACTCCATGCTGTTAGAGGCCAGAGCTGGTATGGCCAGACCCCTCACGCCCTCTCTCATTTAAAGAGAACTGGTTCTTGTGTGTTCATTGAGTAGATAAGTTTATGGGTAATTGATTGATTTACAGCCAACATCCTCCTCCGGCAGTTAAGCCTTTTCTCATCCACACAGGACGTAGATGGGGGACCCCCACACCCACGCACCAGGATCCACCCTTGTGATGGTGTTGGTAAACCTGCCAAGTCTTAAGTGAGCTGGGCACAGCCCAACAGTCTTCACAACAGAATGCATTCTGCAAGGCAGAACTAGCTGTTCTCAGGATGTCTGGCTTCCTAGGTGATGTTGCATACAGGCTTTGCATAGCGGTTTGGGGTTGAAGTTCTCTCTCTGTCACTTAACAGATGTATGAACTTGGGAAATTTCTTAAGCTACCTTACTAAAATTTCTGCATCTACAAATAACAGTGACTGGTATTCACAGCATATGATCAAGGTCTTACAGGCATACTGACAAGTGTCATGTTCAATAATTGTTAGTCATTATTACTCTTGAGAGGGCATTGCACCTGCCCTTGGAAGAAAACCATTAACTAAAACAATACTTCTTTTTTAAAAATTTGTTCTAATTAGTTATACATGACAGTAGACTGCATTGTGACACATTGTACACAAATGGAGCACAACATCTCATTCCTCTAGCTGTACATGGTGCTGAGTCACACCAGTAGTGCAATCATACATGTGCATAGGGTAATAATGTCCATCCCATGCCACTGTCCTCCCATCTCCACACCCCTTCTATCCCCTCACTCTTCTCTGCACAATCCAAAGTTCCTTCATTCTTCCCTAACCCCTAATGCCCCCTGGCCCCCAGTATGGATTAGCATCTGCTTATCAGAGAAAACATTTGACCTTTGTTTTTTTTGGTTTGGCTTATTTCACTTAGCATGATATTCTCCAACTCCATCCATTTACCTGCAAATGCCATAATTTCATTCTTCTTTAAGGCTGAGTAATATTCCATTGTGTATATGTACCACATTTTCTCTATCCATTCATCTGTTGAAGAGCATCTAGGTTGGTTCCATCACTTGGCTATTTTGAATTGGGCTGCTATAAACATTGATGTGGCTGTGTCACTGTATTATGCTGATTTTAAGTCCTCTGGGAAAGCAATACTTCTTGAAGAAAATGAAAGTCATAGAAACACAAATGGAAAAAAGGCAAGGAATACATGGATTCCCTAGAGTTCACCTATGAAGCACATGGAGAGTCTCTGACTTAAAGTTATAAGCTCAGTAACCACACTGTATGATGGACAGGCCCGGCTGATGTCAGACTAAACCATGATGCTCTCAGAACATCCAAACTGGGGACGAGGTAGGAGGCACAGAGAATGGTATCAGATCAGAATCATTTCCGTGGTTTAATTGTGTCTTACAGGTAGTGTGTCAAAACAAAGCAATATGTGGAAGAAAATATTACATTTCTGTCACTTCTTTATTTTTATTCCTTTATTCATTAAGAAATACTCAGTACCTACTACATTTAGACACTGTCCTAGATTAGCGTTGCTCCTTGAACTAGTGGGATTCTAATGTTTCTTTGTCTTCCTCCAAATGTTGCTTATTTTTGTATTTTTTGATGGGAATCTGTAGAAAGTATGCAGTTATTAATTTTTAAACTTATGTTTATAAACAAAATATTAAAAAGTGTGTTATGGAAACAGTACCTATCTAAACACAGAGAAACACCTTGGGAGAACTTACTTTCAAACATTTTGCTACTGATTAAAATGATGGTACCTTCTACTGGCAAAGTCATTTTGTTGTCAGAGGTAATTTGGAGTTTTTACCTTTGTGAGGATATAGATCCAAGTATACTACTGTAGACAGTATTCCCATATTCTGATAAGCCAGTCTTATTTACAAGATCACAGAATACCCTAATCTTCTTTAGAAGATTATTTTGATAATATTTTAGAGGCAAAATAATACTTGAAAGCAGAACTTTTAAAAATTTTCAAATAGTTGCTTTTAGAAACCTCAAGTGGAAAAATTGAGGGATGTATATATTAAAAGACAGAAAAGCGCATGAAAAGTCCCACACAGCAAGAAAACTTAAGAGTTGGTCACATTTTAGGTTACACTTAACTTCTCATGGTGAAGGGTCAACCATCTGTTAGCTGAGCAAATATATATCATAAGACAAATGAACCAAAAATGAAGCAAATCTTCTTTTTAGAGAAAAGGTGCATAGAATGTTTCTAGACTTAATTATATGGTCATCAAGGTAAATAAAAGTGAATTTTATTAAGTTACCAAGCAACGGGAAATATTTCTTGAACTGCAAGGAATAAATGCTAAGTCATGTAACCAAACAGTGACTCTCAAACAGAGTAAATGTTTGTGATTTTGATAAGAAGGATTAGAAGTGAGAATTACTTGGCCTAGGCAGGAGTGCTTTCAGGAGAGAGATGTGGCCCTAGAACTTGGAGCTTCAGGGTTTGGAAACCAGTCAGGTGGGAGTGTACTTCCACTTTCTTGCTTATTCCAGTGGGAGGGCTGATCAGGTGAGCTGCTCTTTCTCTGGTGGGGTATTCACAGCATCACACATGTGGGAGCTGTTGGGGGGCTTCTGTGACCAATCCGCGGTGTGCTCTGGCTATACTCAAGCTGACCAGTCCACTGGGGGGCTGAGTCCTGCACTCAGTGACCGCCGGAGATCCCTGGAGGGTGGGGCAGGTCTGGATCAGTGCCACTGTCTGCAGGAACATGTGGTGCACATGACCAGCTGGCCACACCCCAGCGGAACTGTGTAGATGAACACAACTGGTGTCCAGGTGAGGAGCCACAGATGACCATGCTGTTCTCTGAACGACTCCTGGGCTCAGCCAGTCACAGACTGTAAACGTCTCCAATTCTGCTTTCAAATTACTGTTGGGATTTTACTGGCTGGCAATTCTCTAGGGAATTCAGAAGCCCCAGAAGACTGGGATTACACATGAGCAATGGCGTCTTCTCTGAACCCTTAATGGAGTTTAGGAAACTCTCATAGAAAAAGGCAATTGGCAAAATATGTTTTCTCATATTGTCTATGTTTTGTATATGGTTCCTTTCTTGATATTTGATCCAGGAGGGACACTGAAATGTGCTTAAATACAAAAACTATACATATATATAGTATGTCTATACATAAATATGTAGTATACATAAATATATAATATGTATATATATAAATAATTATATATATTTTAAGTACAAATACCTAGAGATACCTTCCTAGAACAGTAATAATTTCCTGGTAAGTAAATGTGCCCTGCTTCAGCAAGACAGCATCATAAAGATAGATTATTTAACAATCTGAGTTAACACCCTCAGGTTGCCAAGGTACCTCTCAATTACTTGCATTTCTAAATACCAGAATCCCAGGGGCACCTACTTTTTATTCCCTGGGATTCTATCTTAAGAAAGGGCTGATAAATTTATATTTTTATGAATGACACAAAAATATTCAGCAATACCCAAAGTCTTTTACAGAAGCATTTCACGGGAGTTCAATAAAGATTTGTAATATGCACAGCCCTACATGCAGTCAGAGTATAATTTGACCATTCAACAGAGAACAAAGAAATCCAGAATAATGCCTGGGGCTTTGAAAATAGAAATGAATATGATGATTAATGCTTTGTGAAACTTGGGGCACATTTTTCTCAAGAAGAATTATACATCTACCCTCTATTATTATGATTTCAATTTCTCATAGCACTTTACATGGTAACAGCAGCCCTCTTACTCCAGACTCAGCCCTTTGGCTATATTCTGACAGTCTATTTGTGTTTTGATTTCATGAATAATGAATGACTGAAAGGAAGGAGGTATATAGCTTTCCTCATGCATGCAAAAAGTTTTAAAGTAAAATATGTTTTTAACATAAATGCTACTCACTGTTTTTAAAAATCCAGGGGAATTAAAGTTAGCCAGGGTGGGAAATTCCTTTTTATTTTTGGTTTTTGTTTTTCATTTCAAGGAAGCTTGGCATAATAAAAAGAAAAATAAATGAGATCAGGAATCCCAGAGTCTATTTTCCAGTTGGCATTGGAAAAATCACCTGTAAGTGCTCAGTTCAGGCCTTTCTGGCCCTTCCTGGGTGCCTGCAAGCACTTGTGTGCTGGGAGAGTATGTGAGGAGGTGGGTACCTTACCTGACAGACACCAGGCACTGCTATTAGGGGACGAGTAGTGGTCTCGACTGGTAGTGTGCTGGAGAGCTCGGGGTACGTAGGAGACCACAGTGCTGAAGAATCAGAGTTAGGATGCAATATTCTGATGGCTTGCCCACCCCCTGGGTGCCCCATTCTTCAAGGTGAAAGTGATCAATTCAAGATAGAAGTTGCCCTTCAAATTGTAACTGGAGACAGAATTATTTTTATTACACCAACTTATCCCTCAATGCCAAGTCTCACTGAGGATTTTATTCCACTTCTAAATAAATTAACACTAAAATTCACTTTTATTGTAAATTATACTTTCAAAAAAGTGACAGATGCAGGAAGAAGGGATGTGGGGGGAAAGGGTCTGTCAGACTGCTGCCTTTTAATTAGATATGATACGTGGGATGTGAAACATGCCAGTAATAAGTTAAATATGTGCCCATTTAGGATGGTTGAGAAAAGCCACGGTTATATTTGATATGTTATTCTGAACTTCAGCAAACCCCCCACTGCACTCCTATACACTGAGCACATCACAGACACAAGGCCATAAGCACCTCCTGCCTGGCTCCAGGCTGCTGGGCCATAACACCATAAAACAAGGCTGCTGCAGAGTTTCGAGCTGCCAGGATGCTGGCAAAAAGCTGCTGGATTAATTTGGCAGGAACCATGGTCCTCAAACAGGTAGACCTTCAACCTTCTCTCCAATTGGCTAGGAAACCTTAAAGCATTTCAGCCTTCCATGCCAAATGGAACCACTTTTTACCACCACCTGACCACCTCTTGAACCAAAAGCTAGGTGCCCTCCGAATCCTGGATGAGCCGGGCTCCTCTGATGCCCATAGTCTGGACGGGTGTGGCTTGCGCACTCTCCTCCACCATTCCCAGTGTACCTTGGTTTTGATTCCTCTGCACATCCATCCCAGTCGAGAGCACCCAGAGACTTCCTACATGAAGGTGTGAATTGCTCTCATACTTGGGCCTAGCCACAAAGCCTTCTCAAACTAATCAGTTTAGTAATTGTTTCTATATGTTTCTATAGAAGTGCAGTTCAAAAGTATGTTCAGAGACTTAAAGTATCCATCCGCACATCAACTGCGTATTTAGGAAAAGTTTAGACCACACCCTCCTTGGACAGGTAACAATAAAGGCTCTGAGAAGTTGTATGGTAAATAAAATGGTTGGGTTCTGATTAAGCCAGCATGACCCAACTTTGAGCCCCTGGCAACCCTCTCTTTATGCAGTAGACATTTATATTACAAAGAATAAATGGCCTCTGGGTAACAATTGGGGAAAACGCAAATGTAAAATTTCTTCCAGCATTATTTAGAATTAAATAAAAATTAAAAATGGATTTTAGGGTCATATTTTCAGAAAACAATATTTTTATACATTATATATAGAATTTGCTTGAAGTGCAAAATAGGCATCATTTTTCTTCTATTTTATGCAATTTTATGAAGTGACACCTCTATATTTTATACACAAATGTAGAAGTCGTGGATAATTTTGCTGAAGAAAGAGTTCTGTCCCAAAAGATAAATTCCACTAAGTTACTGGGATTGCTGTTTTTGTGCAATCTCCTCATCCCCAGAGATTTGACCCCAGAGATATTTGCTTTACCTCTGCAGAGAGCTTAGGAAAACTTGGTCATTTACGAAGTATGTCATTGAACAGTGGAAATGTCCCTCCAAATCACCGTGCATTTTGGTCCGATTTTTGGCTTAAAGTCTGAAAATCACTTTGTTCTGCTGACAGTTTTCAGTGTCTCTGTCTGCTCCTCTGGACTGTGTAGCCTGTCAGTGTCCTTCCTTGGCTGCCCGCATAACCAGCAGCTTTACTTCAGTCGGTCTAACTCCTTTCGCTCTATCTCCTCCTGCTCCAGCGCTCTGCAATTCTCCACTGTTGGAATGTGCATTAGGCCAGGGCCCTCCACACCCTCCAATGCCATCCCATCTCAGCCAGCCTAAGTCTTTACCCAGATCAATAAATCATCAGGAGTCAGTTTTCCCCCAGCGTGACTAACCTTTTTAAAATTAATTAGTTAATGGTGCTGGAGATCCAACCCATTACCCTAGGCACCCTAGACAAGAGCTCTACCACTGAGTCTCATCCCCAGCCCTCCCTGGTCTACATCTTAGAACAGTCTTCCTCCTGCCTAAGCCCTTGAGGGCCTCTCACCAGGCTCTTAAGAAATTCAGGAGGCCTGTACACAGAGACTCCTCTTCTCCCTTTCAATAGGGCCTTTGCCTTAAGAGACTAGTTATTGTAGTTATCCCTTTGGGATGTAAATCTCCTTAAAATCCCTGTGGGTTTGACAACCCAGAAAGGTCTTTCTCTTACTTCAAGGAGCCATCCTTTCAGTAATCAAGGATAGTGCCCCACCTCCCAGCATCCCTGGGAGGGTGGGAGCTTAACTATGCTCTACCTTGCTCCAAAACGTAGAACTACCACCGACCTTAAACATGACAGGGTTCGCTTTTTCTCTAGGTAGAAGCACTTTGTTCTGCTTCAATTTTCTTGATAGCACTTATCACCATGGTGTTAAAGGTTTATCTTATTTGTTGAGCTTAGATATAGTCTTTTTCCACTGGATTATAAGCTTTTTGCCTACAGCATTTTGCCAGCATGGGGCTTTCTCTGACTGTATCCCTGATGACTTGGATCAAGCCTCTACATGGTTGACCTTTAATACATATTATTTTGAATCGATGAGTAAAGGAAGACAGAAAGGTGAATGCATTCTGTTCTCTGGTATTCAAGAAAGGCAAGTGGGACTGTACTGATAAGAGGCAAGGGGAACGCAAGACCACATACCTAGTCCTCTCAGGAATGAGCAATGCTAGCGGGTATGGCTGGAGTTCAAAGGATCAGGTGCATCCTGTGTGCAAATGCTAGTACGGGGATGGTTTTTACTTTGTCCAGGAATGAAGGATGGGGCCGTCCTTCCCTGATCCATAATTCAGAATTCACTTAATTCTACCCATGAAAACACTGAATTATCTTTTTGTAATTCTATTTTCATAAAAATGATATTTATGAATTATCTATAATGTTATTTATAGTATTTATGAATTAACTTATGAAACAAGAAATAAACTGGTTTCAGAATGACCAAGCCAATGAGCACTCTCTCATAGTGTTCCATTGTTTTACATGACTAGTGGACCCTGGGCCTGACTCAAAGAAAAGGTCACTGGTGCTGCTTAGGAAAGGATCAGGTAGTTGATTTGTCTCTCCTCTCAAGCAATTAAAAGGAATCACTTCCAAAGACTAGAATACTTCCTGTCTTCGGGATCTGAACTTAGACTTGTGAATATGAGCAGCTGACCTCAGCCCCTCAGAAGGAGACAGATATTCACTATCAACACCTGACGTGAAGAGTCCCACGCAGGGCTGGCCAGGTAAAGACTGGCTGTGACTGTGTGCATGAGCACCCCACCCCCCGAAATTCGTCTTTAAAAGTCTCAACCAAGGCAGTTCAAGGTGAGTCACCCTCTCATAACACGACCAGAGAACCTGATCACACCACAGATTTCATTTCCCTGACAAATTACAGATAAAGCTTACTCTCTGGCCATAAATATATTCCTGTTGTAATTTTAACTCGTGAAAAGATAATAGCACAACACTGACTTGTGACCTTAAAATGAATTCTGATTTGTTCTCGACACCAATAAAGAGCGTACAGCACCTCAGGTCCTCCATTGCACTGCCTACAGCCTTTTGAAGGTCACTGAGCATTTACCCATGTGACAAGGACACAGAAGATGCTAGAAGAAACTGAGAACTCTGGCTTTCAGGTGTTCTCCAGAACTGTCGAGTCCAGTTGTTCTAGACCCTGCTTCAACTTTCAAAATATTTTAATGACTTTCATATCAGTACTTTAAAAACAAAAAATTATAGTTAATCTTCAGTAGGGTGGGATGCACAGGACCTGTAAGACAGCATGGATCTTAAAAAATGCTTGGAAAAGTATGTGAGGATGAAAAGGGCAATGTTTAATTGGATTGGATGTAAGTCTTAGAGCACCAAGTAAAAGAGCACACAGAACACTATTTTATACAGGCAAATTCCAAAGAAACTGGCTTGTAATATAGTGATTAAAGCAATTCAAAAGCCAGGATTCACTATACCTTGAACGGACAATAGAGATGATGTTGTTAAAGGAAAAATACATGCAGGAATCAGTTAATTAAAAAACCTGACCCCTAGACTGTACCATAAGGTGGTACTTCCATGAAATTTGCCCCTGGATAAGCTTTTGTTCAGTAACTGTATAGGACTTATGGATGACATGGGGTGGTCAAATGATTAGAGGTGGGTTCTTTTTTAAATTTTTTCTTTTGTGAAGAGTGACATCTTTGTTAATGCAACAAAGTAATAACAAAGCCATTACTTTTCCATTTTCTCTTATCATGGAAAAATCGACGGATTACAAACTGCTTTCAGATCACCAAGAGATGAAGCTTGAAATACAATTCTATTGCTAGTGGTTTTTATAAAAGTGGCTCCAAAATCTTGCTGTATTAAAAATATGTTAGACACATCCATTTCAACTGATAGGAGATAAAAATTTAAACATATGATCATTTACTAACTTTGAGGATGAGAGGTGAAGAGGTGGGTGGTGATGAGGAGGATGGTGCTGGTGACAGATCCTTAACTCTAAGGACAGCTGCGGAGAAGGGGAGAGAATTTAAAGGGCCAGTACACTGAGCAAGTTGACTTCTGAACTGCTTTCATATTTGTGAAGGATCACAACTTCCCAAGTCATGAAATAGCACTCTTCTTCTTCCACATGAAGAGCTAGCTGATAGGACAAAGCTGACAGCCAGGGTAAGGTGGTCACCGTTCACTAAGGCTCTGCTCGGTACTGAGGCTTCATACCTGATTGTCAACAGAACTATAAATTATTACTTTTCACAGAAAAAAATCAGTCACCCAAAATATACACAGTGCAGCTGGCGGGAGGAGAGGGTCTGCACTCACGTCCCCTGCATTTGCTCTACTTGTGGGTGTCTTCACCTTTCTGTGCTCATGTTTCATTACTTCTAAAATGGGAATGATAAAATAATAACCTTCAAAGAGTGCTGTGGGTACCATCATGAGCTGTGAGTGTGCTCACCGTGTGAGGCACAGGGAACACATGCAGTACCAGTGGCTGTCACTGGGTGGGTTCACTAGTTCCTCTGGGGCCATGGAGTGGCTATTTGGCTGAGATAGATCCATCCATTTCCTTTGCCCTACATTACCTCACTTTCTTAAAAGAAAAAAATAATTTTTCTTTAAAATTCGATTATAGATATCACGAGCCAGTATCATTTAGACAACAGAGTGCTCCAATTAATTGTTCAAAGTTGAATTTCATCTTCCCACTAATGATTTAGGAAGACCTTTTCATCCTTTGTTCCAATGTACTGGAAAACATCCCTGAGTATAGGAAATGGAGTGTCCACAATAACTACCAGAGGGTGAAAACTGTGTGGGAATAGTAAAATGCCAATTCTAACTCAGATGGCTGTGTTTCTCTTTCCCATGATCAGGGTGTGGAAGTGGTAGACACAAGCCAGGTGTGTCTTCCCAGTCAGCACAGGCCTATGAATTCTTATCTTCCTGGAATTCCTAATGGGAACTGGTCTGGAGATAGAGAAGTTTTTAGAATATTCCCATTCGTATCCTTAGACAATAGGAATGCTTGTTGGGTCTGCCAATGTTCGGATCTCTGAATCTCAATTTTCTTTGTGTCATTATGCAATTTCCATCAGATGCCTCAAATTCTTATCTAAAGAGACCATGGTGACCCACATTAAATTGAATTTTATGTTGACATCTGCCTCACTATTTATAAATAAATATTTATAACTAAATTCAGTACAATTTAGTGAACCATAGTTATGTTCTTAGTAGGAGTACATTTAAAAATAGAGAAAAATAGCTTGAAGCAAATGGCAACAGGATTCTTAAAACACAAAATACCATTGCTGTTTTCAGAGCACTTCTAGTGGATCCATTAAAGAAAATGCTTTTGACTGCAGATATTTTTTGCTGTTTTCTGTTCAAGGAATAATAGTTATCAAAACAAATAAGTCCTTCACATGTCAATGTGATGTGCTTCCTTAATACAAAGCTTGAATTCACAGGAGACAAAGGTTATCAGACTGTGAACTTACATATAATTTCCTAGGTTCTATTTTCCCTCATTATGGGGTTACAGAAAGTCATAAAAATAAGGTATTGAGTTTATAAGTTAGTAAGAATGGTGCATTTCTGGAAAACACACTAAACAGAAGGATTTCTTTTGAAAGTTAAGTGGACATCCTACATGCTCTCTCTTAGCATGGTGTCAGGTGCAATGGGTGTTAACAGGTTCCTGGCACTGGAGTCCGTGGAAACTGAGAACCCAAATGTGAAATTAACACAGAATCTGTTACTGTACTCATACCATTTGGAACTAACAAAATTACATTAATTTATTTCTTTAATAAACATCAATGCTTCCAAAAAAGCAAGTATAAGAAGTATATTAGGATAAACCTTTAATCACATTACTTTAAATGCACTTTAAGATCACTTTCTTCAGTTGACAGATTGGGAGAAAATTTTGGTTAGCTACTCTTCTGAAATATAATTAATATCCAGAATATATAAAGAACTCAAAAAGTAAACACCAATAAAAATCAAATTATCTATTCAATAAATGGACAAAAGAAATTAAACAGACACTTCTCAAAAGAAGGTCAAATGGCCAATAATTGTTTTGAAAGTGGTTCAACTCTTTAGCCATCAGGCAAAAGTAAATCAAAACTGCACTGAGATTCCATCTAACTCCAGTTGGAATAGAACAAATAGCAATAAATCCTAGTGAGGAGGTGAGGGAAAGGAACTCTTATACACTGTTGGTGGGGATGTAAGTTAGTTCAGCCACTTTGCAAATAGTTTCTTAGTTTCCTCAAATAACCAAACTTGGAACTACCATCCAATGCAGCTATACCACTCCTCAGTATTTACCCAAGAGAAGTAAGACAGTATACTCTGGTGATACACGCAAATATTATTGCAGCACAATTAACAATAGCCAAATTATTGAATCTATCTAGGTGTCCAATTGTGAAATTAACACAAAATCTGATACTGTACTTGTACTATTTGAAACTAACATTCTTTCATGTACATCAGCAAATGAATGGTTAAAGAATATGTAGTATATATACTACATATATGTATATACTGTATATAATATGATGTATATAATGTGTATATATATATATATATAAAATGGAGTTTTATTCAGCCATAAAGAAAAATTAAATCATGTCATTTGGAGGAAAATTGATGAAACTAGAAAACATCATGTTAAGTGAAATAAGCTAGACTCAGAAAGTCAAGAGTCATAGGTTTCCTCTCTTATGTGGAAGCTAGAGGGGGAAAATGTAAGAGAAAGAAGGGATCGCATGAAGGTGGAGGAAGGCCACTAGGGTAGAAGAAGGGAACAAGGGGGAGGGAAGAGAGAGGTCCAGAGGAGGTTTTGAGGAACTAAATTGATCAAATCATGTAGTATAAATATACAAACATGCATGGCACCACTATTCTGTATAATTAATATTAAACCAATTAAAATTAAGTTAAAAAGTGGAATAAAATAAAGACATTCACTGAATTACCCTAGTATTTGGTCCTTCCATCTTACAAACAGAATCACAAGTCTGTTTTCTTTCATTAACATTTAATTTTTTTAGTTGTTGAATACTGTGGATATTTATTTGGTACAGTGTAATATTTTGGTATATTTACATGTAGAAAGATTATATCGTTAATGAAATATTTATCACCTCACATACTTTTCATCTTTGTGCAGCGAGATCATTTCAAATTTGTTTTAAAGCAATTTTGAAGTATATAATATATAATACATTATTTTTTTTTCAGAAAAAGATCATTTTTTTTTCTCTTCTAAAACTTGTTTCAATCAGCAACAACTGTTTTTGTGTATTGACCATGAGCAAAGCATCAGCTTTTATGATGGAGGAATTAACTATATCTGGTAAGGAAGATGTCTAAATAAACATATCATCTCTCATTGGAGCTATTTTAAAAAGAACCCTCATACATTGTTGATGGGAGTGTAAACTCCTATACCCATTATGGAGAACAGAATGGAGGCTTCTCAAATGAGCAAAAAAGAGAACTGCCACATGATCACATGATTCATCAATCCCTCTCCTGGGTGTGCATCCACAGGAAATGAAGCCAGAGTGTTGGAGAGAGATAGTTGAGCACAGAATGGTGGTTCTTAGAGATCTTACAGACATCTATCTAGGGGAGACCCTCCTAGTTTCCCATTTATTGCACCGAACATCTCAGTTCCAAGACTACTTTAACCACCAAGAACATCAATCCACTGCTTATCCTGACAAACACCCCTTCAAACACCCCTTCTTATCCCCATTACCTCCGTATGCAGCCTGAACTCGGGAGCCAACCATTACAGTCTGCTCCATGATAGAATGAGCTTTCTCGCCCCTTCCCCTTGCTTCCTCAATGTGCTTGATGAACAAGACAACAAAATAAATAATACCTTCCTATATGTTCTATGGGGCTTCAAAGGAAAAAGAGAAGGAAATACAAGTGCACAGAATTAGTAATGAGAAGAAAATAGGTATGCAAACAAAATCAAATAAAAATAACAAGAAGTAAGGTAATAAGAGCATTGACAGGGCACTTGCTGAGTCTCAGTCACTGTGCTCAGTGACCAACAATTTCAGTGCTTTTAAAGATATCAAGGGCAAGCTTTGTGGAAATAGAATAGCTTTCTCCCAAACGTCACTGGTAGTAGGACACGTGGGTTTGAACAAGGCAATTGACACCAAAGGTCATGGTCTTGCCCACTTCACCATACGGAGGAAACTGAAATCCAGGAAGAGCTGGGCAGTGTTCCAGAGAAACCAAATTACTAGAATGCATTCAAATAGGTGTAGAAGACCTGAGTGACATCTGTAAACAAAGTCCCCTTCAACATGTACTAGGCTAACATGATTTTAGAAGCAACATGAAAGCAATGCTTCATTGTTATTTAAACTGCTCTGGAGCGCAAAAACAGGAACAGTTTGCAATTCCTTTTATATATCCTGATGTCAAAACTGGACAAGGAGAGTACAGGAAGTTCACAGCTGCACCTCACCTGGGAGTTGGGTTGTGCAATTCCTATGTGTTACAGAAATTCAGTAACAGCTTCAGTTCATTCTTGACACATGAAGATGATAATATTAACTACCACTGATCAATGCTTAATATGTGCCAGGCTTTGTCGTTTTCATATCAAACCTTCCTCACAAACCATAAGAGGAAACTGCTATTGGTCCCATTTGCAGAGGAGGAATCAGAAGCACAGAGATCATTTGAACTCAGTCTGCTGGACTACATTCTAGACCCTAACCTTGACCCTCAAATGGTCAATGCCAGGAAATGTGTTAACATAATTTACCCTAATAATTGTTTAAAGAGAAAGAACCAGGTAATTATACTGATGGATACCAACTTGAATGAGCTTGCATTTATTTATTTTTTTGTACTGGAGTTTGAACCCAGGGGCACTCCACCAGCCCTATTTTGCATTTTATTTAGAGACAGGGTTTCACTGAGTTGCTTAGGGGCCTCACTAAGTTGCTGAGGCTGGCTTTGAACTCGCGATCTTCCTGCCTCAGCCTCCCGAGCTGCTGGGATTACAGGCATGGGCCACCATGACCGGCTTAAAGCCTACAGCTGCATTTTTAAGAATATAGTTTAACTATGGAAAATACAGCATGGTATAACACTGTAATGATGCAAAAATGAATAATTAGAGTCATGTTTATCAAAGAAAAATTTCACAAGTGCAATCTTGAGGAAAAAGGACAACTTGCCAATAAATGGAGTAGAATACAGCTGTATGAATTTCAAAAGATGCAGAACAATTATCTATCACTTTTAGAAATACTTGTAAATGTGATAATAGTGCAAACCACAAACGTCTAAAATAAAACATGCAAAGTGTTCCATTATAGTTTTAGAGACTGATGTAATTGTAACAAAAGCATGAATGATGTATTTATACTGTGCTGTATTTATTTCATAAGGTAGTAGGTTCATAGGTATTTGTAATATTTATTATCTATGTAGGATATTTAGTAATGCATAAAATAACAAAATAAATACATACTAGTTAATGTTTAGAAAACAAAAATATAACATGAATATCACTGATATCCCTATACTGAAAGGAGCATCAAGATGAATCTTCTGTGCTTCATGTTTTATGACAACCTGGTACACTTGTGTGCATACATGGGTGTGTGTATATATGTGCATGCATTCATGTATGTTTGAAGCCATCTCTACTAAGATATTAAAGGGTTGTGGCTCAGTGGTTAAGCACCCCTGGGTTCAATCCCTGGTACCAAAAATATAAAAAATATGGGGGAACTTTAAGGTATGTGATGATATACGTATTGTAAACTCTGGTTTTCACTTGATGTGATGTGCATCTTTTCACACTAACAAATACAAATTGACATCATCAGTTTTAATTGCTGCAAAAAAAATTTTAACATCAATGACAAACTGATGAAAATGTAGGTCATCAACTTTTCTATTCTATTAAAAGCACTGGGATGATCCTCCTCCCAAATGAATTTGTCAGTTTTCTAACTTTTGCCCAACGTGCTACTTTGCTGGCGATTTTGGTCCTCTTTGCTGGTAAATCCGCATCATGGAAGTTGCACGTGGGGATTTCTCAGGGGTGTGTGGTGCTGGAAGTGAATGACTGCTCTGGGTTCGCTTCCCATGGGTGTTTGGCTTGGGCGTCAAGGACAGGGAAGGCGCTGCGAAGACCCAAAGGTGCCAGCCAGGAGAAGGGCCTTTTCCAGGGGTGGAAGACCACCGTCCTCTGCGCAGCCTGCCGTCCAGCTGCTGAAGTGCACATCTGCCTCGTGGTGATTTCAGAGCCCGTTCCAGCTTGCCCCTCTTGAAAACGCTCTCCACATCCCAGCGTTCCTTCTGGGCACCTCTTTTCTTTCTCGGATGCTGAATTATGCCTTTAACCACCTGTTGTACTCTACTTGGAACTTTGGATTTTGTGCTGCATGAATTATTCATGTATAACACCTGCTGTATTTTGGAGACAAAATCTAGGACTTTGATAATCAGAAAAATGTTTATTTTTTTTGAAAAAAGAATTTGATTTGGCTTATTGATGTTCAAAACAAAGTTCAAACTCTTGAAGATTTCTTAGCTGTTTCCACACCTTGTTTGTTTTTTTTTTTTCAAAATAATTTCTTTATAAACAAAGGAGAATTTCAGAGTTTCTTATTTGCCATTATCCATGGAATGAATGCCTTTTTCAGTCCACCTGCCTATTGAAACCCCAAATTCTATACAAATCACAGGTTGTTAAGAAATTATTTTATTTTTTCATGTTCATATATGTTCATGTATATGTATATATGTATTTTCCACACTAGGCTGTGTGTGCTCTACCACACAGCCATATCCCCAACCCTTTTTATTTTTTATTTTGAGGGAGGGTCTCATGAAGTTGCCCAGGCTGACCTTGAACTTGAGATCCTTCTGCCTTATCCTTCCAAGTCACTAGATTATAGGTGTGCACTACCATGACCAGTTTCAACTGTTCCTTTTTTATTAATTAAATTTATTTTTAAACTTACACATAAAACACGAAAAAGGTGCATATTAACAGGTGCCATTATGTTCAGACACATATATGTACATATATGAATATTTTAATCAGTTTAAATATATATATATATATATATTCAAACTTTTTTTATTTCTTAAGGGCAAAAACTTTCAATATCCTTTCTTCTGGCTTTTTGAAATGTGTCATATGTTTCTGTTACCTCTAGTCACCCAAGTGTGTAATGGCGACACCAGACTTATTGCCCCTAACTGTAATTCAGTACCCATTGATCAACTTTTAAAATTTGATTTGGAAGAGCTCCATATTATTTTTCTAGGACTGCCAGAACAAATCATCACAAACTGGTTAGTTTAAAGCAACAAAGATCTAGTCACTCACATTTCTGTAGACCAAGTCTTGAATCAGTGTGTCAGCCGGCTGGGTTCTCCTGGAGGCTGAGGGGAGGTCTGCTGCAGGATCTCCCCAGGTCCCGCCGGCCTTGGCAATGCTCAGATTCCCTGGCTCTGGCTGCATCTTTCCATTCCCTGCCTCTCTCTCCACAGAGCCTTTCCCAGGTCTCCTCTGTATGTCTGTATCCCAAAGTCACTCTCTTCTCTCTTGTAAATACAACAGTGGGGTTGACACTGATGCAATCTCACCTCATCTTTAATTGATCAGATCTGCACAGGGCTCTCTTTCAGAATAAGGTCACATTTACAGGCACTGGGGTTAGGACTTGAGCGTACATTTTGGGGGGTAAACTAATCAAGCCACTGTGAATTCTTTTTATGCTATTGTTCTGTTTTGTGCTACCAGAGCACCAAGCATGTTTAAGATATCTTCCTGATCTGTTTACAGTGAATCTTTTGTTTTACAAATAGATGGAAATATACAGGACAAGTTGACAAAAATTTTTAAAAAGTTCATTATTACCTCATGTACATATATGACCACATGACTGATGTGATCTTACAATATGTACAATCAGAAAAATGAGAAATTATACTTCACTGATATATGATTCATCAAAACATATAAATGCATTCTATTGTCATGTACAACTAATTAGAACAAGTAAAAATAATATAAAAATGTAGTAGGTGGACAGATAATAAAGAGAAATTCCTAAAAAAAATTTCATTCTTGAAGCCTATTGCACTACTGAATATTATCTGCAATATTTTCTAGAAAGTTCAAAAACTATATTACATCTTCTTGTTAGTTTATTAAGATGGATTGTTACATTAAGAAACATATTCAATATTTTCTAAGTCCTTATCAGCCTTTAAATGAAAGGCTTTTTTTTCTGCAGAAAAATAATCAAACCACTTTTCTGCTTCAAAGATTTCAAAAAGTCTGGCACCCAATTATAGATGGCTTGATTTCTTAGAAAAAAATACAATTCTGCATACAATAGTAGCATATGGTAAAACTTTGGAATGGCACATCAAAGGTGTTATTCTTCATGGAAATTGTAAAAATAAACCATAAGTGTACATTTTTTCAATGTATAAAAATAAGGACAGAGGATGACGCCTGTCCATTGACCATTTTCAACCTCACACTGGTGCTTGTTGTCCAGAAAACTTAAAAAACAGCGTCTAGATTCTTGCACAATTGCAGTACTAAATTCACTTTCTGAGCTTGGTTGACTTTGGGGAAATCTCAGCTAGCCTAGTGACAGGTCACCAGGGTAAGGGAGGCTTCCCTGTGGGTAGGGCAGCTTGGTGGCTATGCTGGGACCACAGAGCAGAGGGTCAGGAGGTGACAACTCCCTTTGGCACCCAGAGTACAAAAGCAGGCACACAAACTAGGCAGGGTGAAACTGGAAAAGCAAACCACCGGAGTTTGGGACAGAAAGGAGGTCTTCAGGACAAGTACTGGATTCCACTCTCAAGCCATTAATTTCTAGAGTACTTCAGTCTTAGTTGGTGAGTAAACCAAGATGCAGCGATAGTTTAGATACTGCTTTTGATCATATATTCTTTAATAGATTATTCATCAGCGTCTGTATTTTCATCTCACAGAAACCTAATTCCTCTCCCCTTTGCAATGTCCTCAGTGGAGATTTTGGCCCTGGGCAGGGGCTGCTGTTGGCTGAACCTACCCATTTCACAGATGTCCCAGACACACAAGAAAAAGCTCCTAGCACGCTTTGCCCATATCAGCTCTGTCTCTGATTTGTTTCTCAAGACAACCCAATGAAACCATGCCCAAATTTCACCAAAATAATTTAAATTTTGCATGAGAAGCAACATAAGTTTGGTGTCTTTCTCTGATGCAAGTCTGTGAGGGCGTCACACATTCAACGTCTCAGCACATTGTCGTTGCTACCTGCATCGCACTTTCTTTGAAGAGTTAACTTCAGAATCCCAACACATTTCTGATCACATAAGGCCACCGTATCCTGTTTTAAATGATGACTTCCACATCTCTTAGCCGAGTAGCTAAGAAGCAGATGGTCATAAACCAGCATTTCTATTCCACAACGGCTGAGTCAGTTAGAAACAGAAGTGCCACCAACTTGGTCCATGTTTTCTCTTGTACTGAACAGTCAGTAAGCCAAAATGTCCCCCATTATCCCCAAAGTAATAAAAGCACTGGAATGGTATCACTGGAAACCGAAGTGTCATGTTTGCCACAAACCCTGCATCTCTGGGCAGCAGCACTGAGGGTTTTTCTAACGTCACATTCTCACCTGCCCCTTACATGCGGTAGGATTGATTTCCTTCTTTGTCCTAGATATCCACAAGCAGTTATCTTGTGTTATACAGAATGAATTTGCAACAGCTTGACATGTTTCACTATACAAATGATCTAACATTGTGAAAATCGGTTTGTTGTTTTGTCACCTAACTTTTTATTAAACCAGTTCTGTTATCAAAAACATAAAAATGTTCTGTGATCTGGGGTGAGTAGCTGAAATAGAGAAGCTTTACAGGAGGGACCCTGGCCAGTTCTGACTACTATGCAGACAGTAAGTCTTTCCAAAATTAAGCATTCTACATAGTGCAAAGGATTTCCTGGTAAGAAAATAGGAATGCTTTAAAAAACCCAAATGAAATACTTCCAGTGAAATTACACACACGCACACACACACACACACAGACACACATTCATATTATTGTACTATGACTAGAAAACACAGTAGGTGCCATAACTTAAGTGTAAATGTAGTTTTTTTTTGTTCTAGTGTCTAAAGATTTAACATAGATGCAAATAAATTCATTTCTAATCTTTACAGGTTTTATGCTGCAAGTTGGAGCTGATGCAGGATTTGCAACTGCACCTTTTCGCTAAGAGGGCAGATATTAAGAGTTCTTGCCACAAAAAGGAGAAGAAGAAAGAAGAAAATGATAACCATATGAGGTGACATAGGTCATGGGATGAGGATTTTATAACCTAACATATCCCAAAGCATCGGGCTGCAGAACTTAAATATATGTAACTTCCATTTGTCAACAATCCCATAATAAAGTTTAGAAATGCTGATCAACAGGAAGACAGAACTGCATGCCTTCCACCTTCATTCTGAATCTGTTGATTTTTGGCAGCATCTTTTCTAGATGATGTGAAGAATGAGAAGCAGAAAACTAAAGAGACGCTTCTGAAAAAGTGTTTCTAAGGAAAAAAAATGTAATAATACAGTAAGGTAATAACATGTCTTTCTGAATATTACAAATCATTTTAGGGAAACAGTGTTATTTTAGAAAACAATGTTCTTCACTGGCAGAGTAGAGGGGTCTGGGAAGAGTGTGTGAAGCCCAGGGTCAGGGTGCTATGGGGGCTGGAACGAAGTCTCTATGCAAGATGAGGGAGCGGGAAACCAAAGACATTGGTGCCCCAAATGGAAGGGTGTGGAATTTGGCGGAGCGAGGCCTGGTGGTGAGGCTTGGGAGGCAGGCCAGGCCGCCAAGGCTTCCACGTTAGAAGAGGAGCAGGACACGCGGCTGAGCCTCCAGGCTCATAAAACCTGCACAGACCCCCAGGCACACACTGAGGGCTCCTTTTCTTCTTGTTTGCTATTATTAGTTTCTTTTAACCACATCAGAATTATACCAAAGATGCTTTCTTGTAACTTGTTCCAACCCTTTTTTTTTTTGCAACTTGAAAATACAGCCTCATAATAATACATACAGATCTAACTTGTTGAAAATATGATTGATAGAATTGCAGATTCACAGGTACCAAAATAAATAGTGCAAACTAGTGCAGCAAATGAGATCTCGTAGGTATGCTTTGTCCAGTCCTCCTCCCAAAATCCTCAATATTTTGTAAACATTGTAATATCATGTCGCCACCTCTCTATTTCCATTGAGAGCTGACCACTCTTGTTCATATTCCCCCAGCTCTGGTGTGTGTGTGTGTGTGTGTGTGTGTGTGTGTGTGTGTGTAAATTCCACGCAACCTGTGTGGAATTGTGTCACTTGTGCAGGTTTGTGTTTGCACCACCACAATCAAGGTGCTGCATTACTCAGATCCCAGGTCATGTTATTATTTTATCATCATACACCTCTCCTGTCCCCACGTCTCCAACCCCACTCCTAACCTGTCTCAATTACCAGTATGCCCTCCATGTCTAAAATTGTCATTTCACAGATATTAAACAAAGGGAGTCACATGATGCTAGACATTTGAGATCAGCTTTTTTTTTTTTTAAACTTAGTATAATTCCTTCAAGATTTATCCAAATTGCTGTAGGTATTAATAGCTTTCCCCCAGGGGTATTGATGGCATGATATACACCGTCTGTGGAGGGACTGTGGGCTCTTGTCAGCTCTTGGTTCTTTGAACAAACCTGCTGTGAACATTCACATACAGGTTGTATGTGTGTGTCTGCATTTTCATTTTTTCCTGAGATAAATACCCAAGAGTGCAATTACTGGCTTGAATGGTAATTGCATGCTTAATTTTATGAGTCTGCCAAACATTTTTTTTCAGAGTGACTGCAGTGTTTTAAATTCCCACAGCAGTGAGCGGCAGATCTAGTTTCTCTGTGCCTCAAGAATTCTGGGGTTCACCTGTATTTTTTCTTCTTACGTTTTGACTATGGTGTAGATGCATCACTGTGAATTCCTGGAGGTTTTAGTTTGTATTTACTGGTACTAAATTAAGTTTAAAAATTGGACACACTTATGCCCATGTTCACTTCTGAATGATTTAATATAAATAGCATAAATTTTATGTTGAGTATTTTATTCTTGTTCATTTCATTTTGTTTCTTTCCTTCTTTTATTTGTGTTTTTTTCCCCAACAATCTTTTCCATACAGCTCACCATCACGTCCTCGCATCCTCGGTAAAATTGCCCAAACTCTCTCTCTCTCTCTCCTTTACAATATGTGATTATCCCACATATACTTTCTGTTTCTGATAGTTGCTGTTATGGTTTGGAGATGAGGTATCTCCTAAAAGCTCATGGGTGAGACAATGCAAGAATTTTCAGAAGTGAAATGTTTAGGTTGTGAGATGTATAAACTAATCAGTGAATTAATCCATTGACATGGATTAATGGGGTGTTTACTAGGCAGATAGGTTATGACTGGAGGAAGTAGATCAGTGGGGGTATATATTTTGTCCTTGGTGAGTGGAGCTCTCTTTCTGCCTCCTGGTTTCCACATCCTGAGCTGTTTCTTCCACCATATCCTTTGCCATGACGTTCTGCCTCACCTCAGGCCCAGAGCTGTGGAATCCTCAGACTGTGGACGGAACCTCTGAAACCATGAGCTGAAATGAACTTTTCCTCCTCTAAATTGTTCTTGTCAGGTCTTTTGGTCACAGTGACAACAAAGCTAACTAAAACAGTTGCTTTGCAAGAAGAACTAAACTTCATCGAAAAATTTTCAAGAAGCTTAATAAAACTATTTCTAGTGATTACATATTTCTTGATAAGGTTATACCATTGTTTATTCAATTATTCACTAAATAGGTATTTATTTCCTTTTTTCCATTACACATTATGTACTTAAGCCCACATCTTCATGTTTGTTTAGTGGGATATGGTCCCAAAGAGGTTCAATGAATCAAGGGTGTGTTTGTGTGTGTGTGTGTGTGTGTGTGTGTGTGTATAGTAGTGTATATATATATATATATATGTATGTATATAGGCACACACAGAGTAGTTGCCATTTTTCCTGAAAAAACAGTTAATGCAATTCAAATACAATTCATATTCTATCTAGCCATTATGAGAACACACTGTTCCCTGCATCTTCATTGGAATAAATGTGAGGACCCTGTTCTCCACCATCCTGAAGCAACTCATTTGATAGGATGATGGAATGGACTTTTGAAGATGCAGTTACAGTGCCAGCTAGGTGGCAATATGGGGTAGGCATGGGGCAAGGTTCTCTAGAAAGCTGTCTACACTCTAATTCAGCATTCACTATTTGGTACTGTCTCTCCTATTGCTAGAATTCATGGGTCCAGGAATCAAGGGGTGAAGACAGAGATGGTACCACTCACATTACCCCTAGTAACCCATAGGAAAGTTTTTACTTCCTGTCCCTTCAACCCTTTGCTCTGCAGGCCTAGGAGTCTTAGGTGCAGAAGGAGGAATGCTTCTGCCAGGAGGTACAACAATGGTTTCATTAAACTGGAAATTAAGACTTCCCCTGGCCACTTGGGTTCCTCATGCCTCTGAGTCAACAGGTTAAGAAGGGAGTTGTGGTGCTTGTGGGGTGACTGATCAGAGATTACCAAGGAGAGATTGGACTGTACTCCACCATGGGGGTAAGGAAGAGTATTCTGGAGTGCAGGAGACCCCTTAGGTCATCTCTTGGTATGACCCTGTCCTGTTATTAAGGTCAACGGGAAACTAAATACCCCAATCTAAGCAAGATGACAAATGTTTCAGACCATTCAGGAATGAAGGTGTAGGTCATACACCTCCAGGTAAAGAGCCAAGGCTTGCTGAGGTGCTTGCTGAAGGTAGAGGGAATGCAGAATGGGTAGTAGAAGAAGGTAGTCATAAATACCAACTATGGCCACATGACCAGTTACAGAAATGAGGATTGTAATTGCTATTAGTATTTCTTCCTTCTTCTGTTAAGAATATGTTTGTGCATACTTACACACGTATTAAGAGGAAATGTTCGTTACTTTCCTGTTATTTATCATGCAATGTAATATTGATTGACTTAGCATCAGTATTTAAAGTGAAGTTTTGTTTTTTATTCTATCCTAGGGAAAAAACAGAACCAAACTAGTGCATTTTTGGTTGTGCACAGGGTAGTGTTTTAGTCAGTTTCGTTGCTGCAGTGACTGACCATCTGACCAGAACAATTTTGGAGGAGGAAAAGTTCATTTGGGGGCTCATAGATTCAGAGGTCTCAGGCTGCATTCCTCAGGGCTCAAAGTGAAACTGAGAATCACAGCAGAAGAGTGTGGCAGAAGGAAGTGGCTCACATAATGATCAGAAAGCAGAGAGAAAGAGAGTTCTCCACTTGCCAGATCCAAGTATACACCCCAAAGCCATATATACCCCCAATGAACCACTCCCTCCAGCCTCACCCCGCCTGCCTTCAGTTACACTCAGTTAATACCAACAGGTGATTAATTCACTGATTGGGCTAAGGTTTTTGTGAGCCAATCATTTCTTCTCTGAACCTTCTTGCATTGTCTCACATGTGAACTTTTGGGGGACACCTCACATCCAGACCATAATAAGATAGTTATGCTATGTTAAGCAGAATTATGACTTTATTATTGTGTTTATTTGGAGATTAAAGTATGAAGTAAAGAGTCATGTTTGGATATCAAATGTACAAGGGGTGAACTTATAATGGTTAATTTCAGTTTTCAACTTCATTGGATTAAGATATGCTGAAGAGTAAGAGGCTTCTAGGTGTGTCAATGAGGGTGTGTGTAGGAATGATTTGCATGTGGGATAATGAATGGAAGTGGAGACCCTCTCTAAGGGTGGTCAGAACCATTCAACAGGTTGGAGGTTTGGATGGAATAAAAGTTGGAAGAACAGTAAAGCAGATCCAAGCTCAGTTCTTCTTGAACATGTTCTTGATTGCTGCTGCGATCACCTGAGTATATCAGACCCTCACTCCTTCACTCTTCCCAAGCAGACTCTGCCAGTGATTCTCCTGGAGTTTCCAGAGGCCTTCAGTCTGGGGCTGGGGTGGCATCATTGATCGCTCTTGTTCTGAGGCTTCAACATTTTGGATTGCACAATTACTGGTTCCTCCAGCTCTCCAGCCTGCAGAGGGCCATTGTGGACCACCCAGCTTCTGGTTGTGTAAGCCAATCTAGCAAATCCCCTTTTTATACTTATACCTCCTATTGGTTCTGTTTCTCTATAGAACCCTGACTAATACAGACTCCTTTCAAAATTTTATCTTGTTGTGGTAGGAACACTAAACATGAGATCTACTCTCTCACCAAAATTTTAAGTGGACAGAACTTTGTTGTTTACTGGAGGTACAATTTCCTGATGTCGCTCTCTAGGGCATGTTCATCTTGCTTCAGTAGAACATTATGCTGTTGATTAGTAACTCCCTATTTCCCCTGTCCCAGGCCCTGACCTCCACCCTTGTATTGTGTCTGAATTTGACTATTTTAGATGCCCCATATAAAAGGAATTTTGCAGAATTCCTCTATGATTCCTGTCATGTGTAACGAACTTATTTTTCTTTGACCCAGGAGTGTTTTGCCATCTGCAGGGATCTATGAATAAGCAGCAGAGGAAAACACCAGTGTTTTATGGATTTTAGCAGATAGGTCATGCATCTAGTTTGTTAATTTATTTTTCAATATTTTATTATTTTTGATGCTATTATAGATGAATTTTTAAAAGAAATTTAAGTTAAAAAATTTAACTGATATGTAGAAACAAAAATTAATGCATGAATGAGTTACCAATGATGTTTTGATACATGTATACATTACATAATGTTTAAATCAAGATAAATCTCTCTCTGTAAACAGTTATTATTTCTTGATGATGAAAGTATTCAAAACACTTTCTTCTAGATTGTTGAAATATACAGTACATACTTGTTATCTAGTGTCACCTGCTGTCAAATGCACACAGGAATGTCATGCTCCTATCTAAGTATAACTTACTATGCACTTTCCCCCATTCCTTCCTAATCAGCCTTTCCCCAGT
>JAJEJO010050059.1:0-48955 GCA_020662805.1 Glaucomys volans
CTGCAGAGGCCCACCCAAGCAGACTGAGCATGTGCTGGTACTTACTTTGCCTGGTACCTCTGAACTGCCTCCTGGTCGTGCTGAAGATTCCCCTGGCAAAAGCTCCAGCTCCATACCCTCAGAATGAAAATGATTGATTCAGTTATTAGTAAACACCCCACTGGTTCCCCAGAGTCAGTGTCTTTCTGAGCCCTTGCAGCTTATCCTGGCGCTGTCACTCTGAAGTCCACCAGCCCACCTTCTGTTTATGGCATCAGCCATGTCACCATGACGACATTCTTGTTCCACTTTGTAGGAGACAGTGAAACTCTGAGTACCATAGTGATGTTTCTGTGTTAACAATACCCTGCACTGTCACTCAAGTACTGTACCTTTGTGGTGGCACAGATGTATTACTAACCAGAGTCTCATGGTCTTACGGTGCTATTTCTATTGGTGCAAAATGAAACCCTCTCAGTTGACCATAGCTTGATGTTATCAGAACAGAGGAAAAGCTCCTCAATGGCAATAATATCATTGTTCTTTTTTTTTTTTTTTTCATTTCAGAGTCAAATGTATATATTTTCCATTAGTTAACTTACATTACGTACTGTACCCATTGGTATTTTTTGTTTTACTTTTTTGGTGCTGGTTTTGGGGGGAAAAAAAGACAAACATTGGTTGCCATTATACATGAAAAATTAATCATTTCATTGGAAACAAGTTGAACATGTGTAATAAAATGTTTTTCCATAACAATTTTAAGCTGTCTATGAAGTAAAAGACAGAAGCCAGTCCTCAAGGGCTGTGGGGGAGGGGGACAGGGCTGTGTCCTTTCCTGTTACAGTGATCAGCTGGCCTGGGACTTGGCTGCAGGGAGCCTCAGCCTGCTCATCACAGCTGTAGTTGGAGTCAGAAGTCGTTAGTAAGTGCCATTTTGGTGGGTGGCTGTGTCTCCCTGAGCAAGTGCTAAAAAATTATTCAGTTGATGGGCCTCATCCCTGTGTGGTTGCAAAAGCCTGTGTGGGGATATGAAGGTTTGGCAACTGCACTGAGTCTGCTTCTGAAGTGGATCAACCACATCCCTGGCCAAGCAGCAGATACTGCATGGGCATGAATGACCCATGCTGTAGGGACCTCCAACAGAGTGTAGGCCCTGGTCATGCTACAACCCATGGCTGCTCTCTCTGGCTGGGTTCCACAACTCTTAGCCCACCTCCTGCCACCCCACATCTCTGCTGCCAGCCCTGCCAGCTCCCTTTCTCCAGCAGGTGTGAGGCTGGCCCTGGCCTTGCCTACCTAGGACAGGGAACACAGCAAAGTTACCACACCCTCACAACTGGGATGGCAGCAGCCATTTGGAACCCATCTAGGCAAGACATGGAGCATGAATGTCACAGCTGGGAGGGAAAGAGGGGTGTTCTGTCTCCTCATGGGATCAGGAGAAGGTGCTCCCCTGGCAAGAACTTGGAGATGAGGTTGGAGTAGCACCCAGAAATTTCACCAAATAATTTGTTAAACAAACACTACCCACAGTCCACTGGTTGCCAGAATATGAGTAGATTTTCATGACTAATGAAATACTTGAGGCAGGTAACTCTATAAAAGAAGAGGTTCATTTTGCTCACCATTCTGAAGGTCCAAGGTCAAGGGGCTACATCTGGTAACGGTCTTCTTGCTGTCAGAGTCCTGAGGTAGTGCAGGGCCTCACATGGTGAGGGAGACACCATGAATCAGTATCTCTTATCACTCCGTCGTCTTCTAAAATCAACAGGAATCAATCATGGGGGCTCCATCCAGTGGAGCCTTATCAAATCCTAATCACTTCCCAAAGGCCCATCTCTAAACACCACAGTCAGATTAAGTTTATACCTTTGTAATGATGTTAATATATGACTTTGGAGGGAGAATTTAATGCATGAGTTTGAGGAGACCAACCACATTCCAACCATTGAACTAGAAAACCTGTAGTTTATGTTCATTCTCAAGAACCATCACCCACCTGCCTGTGATACCTGGTAGAATCTTTTTCCTCCGAGTATTCTAATCATGACATGATTGATTGACAGGGTTGATTCTGACATGTAATTCCTTTAAATGTTGGGTGGCCTCACTTTCTGGTTGTTAGATGAAATTGCATATTCCCATCAGCAAATGTTGAATGGGTTTCAATTAGAGCCCCAGCACCTCCTAGAACTGCCAAGAACACAACCTACCAGGGACCCCACAGCCCTGCTGGGCAGATAAGCCCAGAGATCCACACAGAGGGAATGAGTGAGGATAGCAGAACCTCCTAGAAAGGAAAGGTCGGGACTTCCTTTGGGGGTTTATTGATTGACCTTCTGGACATAGACTATAGGGCTGGGGCTGAAATCATTTACAGAGTTGCAAAAGACCCTCTGCAAAAAGGTCTCAGCAAGGGTCTTCATAGTTCTACTTCCAGGCACAAATCTACCTACGTTTGTCCTACTTCACTGACAATGGGAGCAGCCTCACACCTTCGTGCAACCCACAGAGCTCTGCTCTCTGCCTCCTACTTCTTGCTGTCATTTGCTCTCTGGCCTCTGGCCTTTGCCCCTGCTTTGCCCTGACATGACACTGTTCTTGACAGGTCACCAGTGACATCACAGGATCAGACTGCACAGACATATTAACGTCCTCTTCTGTGGCTCTCAGTAGCCCTCCCCTTCAGCTTGTCTTCTCTCCCATGGTGCCATGCCCATGACGGTTCTCCTCTCCTGGTTCTCTTTCCCACCAGTTCTTTAGGTGATGCAGTACCTGAAGCTGAACCCTTCGCATTTTCTCTCTAGACTTTCTCCCTAGAGCATATCACCCAGACCCAGGACTTTTTAAACCACCTTTATTCAGGTCTCTCCTAAATGAGCATCTTTGACCCTGACCCTGGAAACTCATTCATGACCTTTTTATGTGCTTGGTCAATCCCACAGGAAGCTCTAGGACTGGAATGGCCCTTCAGAGTTGTCCCAAATCTGTAATTTGGGCAAAGGCTCAGTGAGGATAGCTCCTCCCACAAGTAAAGATGACTTGACAGAAAGCTTATATATTCATAGTTGTGGCAGTTGATATCAGCTGTAAGATTCTCACCTAGGAGTGTCGGCCAGAACACCTCCAAAAGGCCTCTCCCAGGAGCCATTTGCTCTCCTGCAGCATGGTGGTGGGACTTCAGTGGTCAACACCTTTAGAGAAAGCAAAGGGACACTCAGGAGAGCAGCATCACTTCATAGGACAATTCAAAGGTTACATAGCATCTCTTCCACCATGCTCTAAGAGTGAGGCAGACTCAAAGACCCACAAGTTAAGGTGAAGGGACAAAGCCCATCTCTTTGTGGGGATGTGACCAGGTTCTGGAAGAGCAGGTAGGATGGGAAATATTTTTGTGGCCACTTTTGAAAGATACACACACACACACACACACACACACACACACATCCTACATAAGTCAGAGTTCTCCAGGGGAACAGAACCAATTAGATATACATGTATAGAGATACTAAAGAAATTTATTATGGGAGTTGGCACACATGATCATGCAGGCACATAATCTGCCATCTGCAAGCTGGAAAACTGCTAGCATAATTTGTTCCAAGTTGAAAAGCTGAAGGCCTAACAACCAGCAGCATCCAAGGACAGGAGAAGATGGATGTCCCAACTCTAGAAGAAAGAGAATTCACCCTCTTCCACCCTTTCGTTCTAGTTGGGTTCTCAATGGATTGGGTGCTGCTGCCCGCACTGGTCCTCACACTCTTTTTTATTCAGTCTACTGATTCAAATGTTAATCTCTTCTGAAAACACTCTCACAGACACACCCAGACTTAATATTTTATCCTATAGCATCTTGTGGGCCAGGCAAAGTGACACATAAAATTAATCATTATACCCCAGGAGCATATAGAATACACTCACCCTCCCCCATTCCACCGCCAAAGTCTCATCCTATTTCTGCAGCTGGTTCAGGCTTGAAGGCAAGGATTGTGTCATAGAAATCAGATATGCAAGAGCCTCTGCCAGTGCAGTTGCCAGGTTCAGTCCTTGGGCACTGTCCCTCTAGATCTAGGAACTAAGAAGAGACTTCTTTTCCCTCCCACATAGATACCAAGAGAAAATGGTGGTATGGGCCTAGGATAGCTGCTGCAGACACCACTCTATTTAAGGAGGAAGCAAAGTGAAGCACATAGCACTCACTGTCCATAGCAGTTTTGAAGTCCAGCCTGGCACATGTTGCCAGCTCCATTTAGATTCAGTTCTACCACCAGGTGAGATTCTCCTTGGATCACCCCCCAAAACCCAAAGAGAATTGGGTTTGTCTTTCATTCTTAACTGAAGGGGAACGAAGATTAAATAAGTGTCCCTCCTCTTGGAAAGGATGTCCTAACATGCCCCAGACCACTGGACTCCTAAAAACTTCACCCACATAATGGGTCTTAGACTCTTCGTAGGGTTTATCTCCCACTCCCTAGATGCCCATGTCTTACTACAGTCTGCAATACAAATCGCCACTTGTTCATCTGATCTGTCTTGCATGAGGCCACGGATGCAGGATCAGTATGGAGGTTGTTAAAGTCCAAGCCACTTCATGATACTTCATAATGGAGTGGGAGAGTTAACCTTAGCCCTGGGGAGGATGTCAGTGGATACTGTTTGTCTCTTGTGAACCTGAACTGCTCTGTTCTCCCATTCTGAAAGGAATGCAAAAGAATACATTCCACAGTCCATGGCCTTAGTCCTTGCATCTGAACCAAGCCAATTTGCTCTAGCGAAGATCCCACATCTAGCTTGTGGTTGTTCACTATCATCAGACAGAACCCACTAAATTTTCTAAGGACAAGACTGATGACTTACATGGGAATGTCATAGGGACATTGTACACTCTGTATATTTAGGTTTTTAAGTATGACATTAAAATGTGCCATTCTTGCTGGATTGCAATATCACTATCAATTTACTCTCTTACCTGGGGAGGGAGAGGCAGTTTCACAGTCTTCTGTTTCCTCTTCCCTACTACAACAGTTCTTTACACCGCAGTCCAAGGACCCAAGTTTGTCCATTCTAACTGTACATTCAGGAACAGAGGAAATGATCACTGATCACTGGGTGGTTTCATGGATCCACTATAAACCAAACCTAGACCAGGACCCAATTATCTGAACCCCATCCCCAGTCACTTTAAAAAGGGGACCATGGTGTCATTCTGGGTCCTGGGTATCAATGCCAGGTTGAATCCTGTATGCAACAGTCCTATAAATGTCTGTGTACATTACCTTCCACCAAATAAATGGTGGAAAGTGCCTTTGGAGAAAAATTGAGGCTGATCATTTCATAGCTTCTTCCTGATACCCAACCTCTCCTGTAGTCCACAGATTCTGAACATGAAAACCAGCTCAGAATGGAAATTGAACAAGGTATCATGACTTATTTATTTATTTTTATTTTTTAGGATATGGTTTCTCTTGTGAGAAACCTCTATCTATCCTCTTTTATTTTATGTGTAAGTTGTCATACCCTTGTTGGTTGCCCATTATCTTGCCCTAATAGATGGTTCTATCTCCAAGACTATCTATAAATCAGGACCTTCCCTTATGGTACTCTGACCTTGCCACTCATTTGAACAATTAGACCATCCCATTTCTGACTGTTCAGAACTACTCTTTGGTCTCTATTATTTGGGTTTCCCATTAACTCTATTGCTGTCAGGCAGTACAGTTCTGTAACAGCCTCTTCCACAGCCAGCCATGACCTTCAGAAGACAGCTCTGACTGGACTTCTCCACAATGGTGGTGCCTCTCTCTCTAGGACTTTCTTATTGTTTCAGGAGACCTATTCCAAAGGCCATCTGGGGAGCATCATCTGGAGTCCATCCTAGCAGGTCCATCCTCTGAGCCCTTTGATCCCTTTTCCCACTACCCTCCATAGAACTTCTTCTTTCCTTCATGTGTCTATCACTTTCCCCAATGAGCCATCTGTCTCCCAGCATCCTTGCCAGGGTTCAAGCCATGGAGAGTGCTCCCATCACCACAGATGTACCCCATCCACCTTTATATTTCATATTGTTCATCTGGTGCCCGTGCATCTGGTCCCATAAACACTCTCCTAATATCTTCAGGTACATTTTTGCCAGGTCCTGCTGCTCCTTTGGGAACAAGTTCCTTTCCTTCTCCAGCTGGGTTGTATTGTGTCTTGGTTTGTTCCTCTGGTGACCCGGAGGGGAGATAGGAGGAGACTCTAATTCTGAGGGATTCGTATTATCTTGCTAAGCAGAGGCATTGCATGGCCTTTAAGCAAAGCAGAGTAATAGCATCAATATGTAAGAGAGAGTACCACTTCTGCAGAATGGGAAGATTCCAGAACATGTGGGATTTCCTAATTTTTAGGGCATTGAACTAAATATTCCCATTGAATCTCAGAACCACACTCTTTCCAAATCAGGGACCTGACTAGCAGTATTCCACCTGCTGAGGCTGAGAGGTCAACCTTCCTGCAGCTTCCATAGCCATGACATTGAAGCCTGACCTGTCCTTGGTTTTTCCTGCCTCCAGATCTAAAAGATAAGAGTCTCCTTTTATGGTGCTAAGAAAGTTCCCCAACTTTTACACTTCACCTTTAATTGGTAGTTAATCAGCAGCAATTAAATTCTCTATTGCATCCCTAAAATCAGCAATAGCCATTGTATTTCATTGCTCCATTACTTCTTTCCCTGCATCTTTCAAATGCCTGCCATCAGTGAAGGCTTCACCATTGCCTGTATAGGCACCAGGGGCCTCCCTCTTACGCTGGAGTCCTTGCATCCAGCTGGCAGTTAATAGATCCAGAATTCTATTTTAGAGTCTACTTACTAAGACCGTTTCTGGCAACAACTACCTAAGTGTGGTTCTCAGGAACCATTCTCTAAGGATTTGTGCACAGGAAGATCACTGAGAGATGCCTTTGAAGACACTGTGGTGGAGCTGGAGAACAGGATTGGGCATGGAGAAGTCTGGAATGTGGCTGCAATCACAACATGGGCTCAGCCCACTCCACAGGGAACTGAATAGCCCCCTTCAGAGCTGTCCCAAATGGAGACCAGGGGTAGGCCTCTATATGTCATGAGAACGGGTGTAATCTTGAGTGACCACTCCCTAAGGGCAATGCTGAGGGCAATACCTGGAGACAGACCCACTGGAAAGCCCACCACTCCTGACAGCTGGGGAATAAGTGCCTCCTTCCTGAAGGGGGCTGGGTGTAGCACATCACAGCATTCATTACATGCCTCAGATGCAGATTTTTACAAAATTACATTACAAATTTCCTCCCTCCTTTCTTCTCGGAGGTTTCCTTAAATCAACAAATGGCACTACTAGCTAACTATATATGACATCAAAAGCTTAAAGTCATCCTTGTTTTCTCAATTTCCTTTTCTGTCCCAAGACCAATTCAGCCACATATACTTTTGGTTCTGCCTCCAAAAGTAATCTGTAATCTGTTCACTTCTCCCTATCTTTCTACCACCACTGTGCACTGAGACACAGACTTCTCTCTGCAACCCTGCTGTAGCTTCCTGTCTTGTCAGTGAGGGCCACTCTAACCAAGCACCTTAGACTAGGTGTTACAAGCAATGGTAATTTATTGCTCACAGTTCTGGAGACTGGGAAATCTGAGATCAAGATGTCTGATGAGGACACCTCTGCTTCACACATGCTGCCTTCTAACTTCATCTTCAACCTGTAGAAGGGCAAAATAAACTAGCCCTCTTTTATAAAAAGGCACTGATTCCATTTGCAAGGGCCCCACCTTCATAATATAATTTTCTCCCAAATGCCCCACCTCCCAGTACCACACCGAGGATTGAGTGTCAATATTTTAATTTTGAGGAGTCACAGGCATTAGGACCATAGCATTTCCTGACTCCCTCCCATACATTCTCCACACCCTAGAGAGGATAATATTTGAAAAGCATAAATCATAATAAAAACAGAAAACAGAAATACATAAGTGACATTCTTTTGCTTCAAACCCTCCAAGACCTCCTGGGCCCTGTGTGGTCTTGCCCCTGCCACCCTCACCTCTCCCCATCTTTCGCACGTGCGCGCGCACACACACACACACACACACAATACAAGTCACAGCTTCTATCCTGTGATCCATCCACTTTCTCCCAATATCTGGACCCTGCAGGTGTTATTCCCACTGTCCCCTATGCTCCCACCCACCCTACAGTTCTTACCATGCCCAATTTCCCTGCATCCCTCATGTCACAGCTCGATGGTTACTCCTCAGGCAGATGTTCCTGAACACTCCATCCAGTGTGGCTTCTCAGGCATGGCTGCCATCTCTGTCCCTTCTGCAGTACTTGCCATAAACTAGAATTATTTCAAACCTTTTTTATGTGTGTGCTGTCTGTTTTCCCATCTGAAAAGTAAATTCCACCAGGGCAGCAATCATGTCTTTTTCCTCTGTGTACCCCTGGGCCCCTGGCGTACTGCACACACACTAAGTAAACATGCTTGCCCTCTGCTAGTTCCAATTTCTATTGTTTATACTATTTTCAGATAAATGAAAGATGTTTGTGCTGGGTAATAAAACTGCACTCTAAAGTTGATGATGGGGGACCAGCTTATACCTTGATGATACAAATATTTGGATGACCAACTTTCAGTCAATGAAAAAAAGATGTTTTCCATTTTTTTCAAGTTCTCCCTCTTGTAAAGTCACCCCTTGCCATTACAAATAGGCATTTTCAGGAGGCTGCCCCAGTAATCTAAAAGCCAATTTTCTCTCCTTTTTATTTTATCTCTCCATTTTATTTTATTTTTTCTATGGGACAGGGGAGTCACTGTGGGACTTGGCAGACTGAACAAGTCCATGGCTTGGTGAGGATCTTTGTAAACTTGCCGCAATGCCACCATCAGATTCTTCTAGAATAACAGCTTTCAGCCTATGGCTTATGGTACTGTCAGGACAAGCCCACAGGCCTGACTAGAAGCCAGCATGATGGAGTTGCTCACTGTGGGATTCCCTTGAGCAGGGGCTGTGCTCACTCCTCTGTGCAATGTGAACTCTTATTCCTGGCATTGAAGCCCTCCTCAGGAACCCAGCCCCTTCCAGAGCCCAAGAAGCTTCACCATTCCAAGGGATAGAATTCAAAAATGACCAAGAAATGAGATTTTCCTCCTGGAGTTTCTCAGAACACTGGGATTTCCCCTGGAACAGACTAAATAGGACTGGGGGGATCCATCCCATTGCAGGAAAAAGGCAAAGAACTCAGTAAAAAGTCCTTGATGGATAGAACCTGGTGAGCCAAAGCAAAACGCCCTCTGGCAGAGCCATCAGCGTCAGCCCCTACTGGGACTGCCTGACTTCCTTATATACAGCCCGACACTTGTGTGTGAAGCACTCAAGCTATGCACACAGAGGGAGAGTGTGGTTTAAACAGGGATCAGGAAACAGCCAGTGTCCCTGAATGAGCTTCCCATAGTTCTTTCATGCTTTGTTCTTGATATCTCACTTTCTGCCGCTTTATTATCCCTTATTTATTATTTTCTGCCTCCCCATGTTCATTTCTCCTTCCCTCTTCTCCAACTTTCCACTCTTTCCCTTTTCTTCCTACCCTCTGCTATTTAAGATGATTATCCACTCCTGACTCTGGCCTCACTATAGATGCAGAAACTTCCATGAGGGCCCACTCATTGGTCTCCAGTGAGTGGGGAAGTGCTCTGGGGGCTGTGTTCCACCACGCCTTTACACTACCAAGTACCCTTTAAAAATTCACTCCAACTGCTCACCCAGCATCCTTGCAAACTAGCTCTCCTTTAGAAGTTTTAGAAGTCTCTGAGTGCTCACTTCCAGCTTATTTTTGTGTGTGCCAATCACACGTCCAACAATCCTTTGGCTAATGATATATATCTAGCAATTGGCTTTCTCGCCACTGAGGTTAGTTTTAACATGCCAGTTGATAGTAATAAAGCAGCAATTCTGGAAGTCCTGTCCAAGGATCGCTATGTATTAACACATCGTTAAAATAGTATATTGCAAAGTCAACATACGATTATAACTGTTGACCTATCAAATACTGACAGATTCTGAAGGCTCAGTGGAAGCCAAACATCATTTTATTCAATTGGGATTCAGTAAAAGGAAGAGAGTATGGTGGATGTTGCAATGGGGTTGGTTTAATGTGTTAATGGTCTTTATAACATTTTCTTTTATTAAATAAGCATATAATACATCCACATACATTACATTATAATACTGGATTTTTATTCTATATGTACTTCCATGTACACACACAATGCATCCATAGGAAGTGTGGCCAAGTGTTAACATGGGTTGATTGACTATGGCTTATATAATGGCCCTGGAGCAATTAATTCAACAGGGTCCTTGCAACCTTTGTAGTAATAGTCACATGCTCAGTTAGGATAGATGCTCCCAAAGGAGCTGCAGCACCCATCTGAATATATAAGCTTATGATAAATAAGATTTAGTTGGATCATGACTCATATATTAGCCATCCATTTTACAATATAAATCAATAAACTTTATTGAGTGGTATAGTAGATGTAGGGTGGAGAGATGAAGGATGAATAATGCACAGCTCCCTAGCCTGGGAGAGTCATAACAATATGTTATTGTACCCTTCTCCTGGCAAATAAATGGTTCTGCCCAAATGTGGAAAAATATTTAAGTCAGTTCAAAACTAATAGGGCTGTTGGCTCTGAATTCAGGATAAACAAACCTCTGCCCAAGGAGAAATCAGATCTGCTGTCTTTCTGATCTGTTGTACTCAGCAAAGCCAAGCTCTCAAAGTTTGAATGCCTCACTCCTGAGTACCCTCAAATGAACTTTGTGCCTCTAACACTGCATAGTGACATTGCCCTTGGTGTCCAAGTATATTGACAGGTCAATCACACTGAACAGTCCTGCATAGTTTTCTTTGTCAAGACCAAGCTGACTGGTCACAGTGGATGGACGTTATCTACACACCACCAGTTGCATCTGTGAACTGAACTTTGCATTGTTATTTTAGGATGTTTAAAGGGATAAATTAAAAGGTAACATGCATTTTTAAAATAACAGGAAATCATGAAAAGAATCAAAGAGACAGGAAAAAATACCAACTGAAAACTCAAAATTGGGAGTCATTAAAATGCAAAACACTGGATGAATCAGAGGATTCATGAATCAAAAGATAATGGTGAAGAATTTATTTAGATGACAGTATAGACAGATAATGTAATTTTTTAAAAATGAAAGTGCAGATAAGAAAGAGCAAAGACAGTTTGAAAGGTATCCATTGTTGTCTAATAGCTGTTATTTAAAGAGATGACAAGAGTCATATTTAAAGAGATAGTGTCTGAGGATGTCCAAGAATCAAGACATGAGTCTTTAAATCAAAGGGAACCACCAATAGAGTAGTATTCCTTTTAGGGGTACATTCTAAGACCCTCAGTGGATGCCTGAAGCTAATGATAGTACCATATGCCATATATCCCTGTGTTTTTTCCTGTATGTACATACCTAGGATAAGGTTTAATTTGTAATTTAGGCACAGTGAGATTCACAATAATAAAACAGAACTATTATAATAATATACCATGGATCTTATCAACCTCAACAAGGTATTTTTTTCCTTACTGAGAACTTTTCATCTTTTCACTTTAAGGAAGCACTTTGAAGCTTCTCTTTAAAATATCCAAAATGTCAACATCACTACTCTTTCAGTTTGGGGCCATTATTAAGTAAAGTAAGAGTTACTTGAACACAAACACCAAAATACCATGACAGTAGAGTCAGTAACCTAGATTGCTACTAAGTGACTAATGGATGGGTAACATATGCAACATGGACATGCTACATGGACAAAGGAGTGATTTACATCTGGGCAGGATGGAACAGGGCAGTGCAAGTTTTCATCACATTACTCAGAGTGACAGTTAATTTAAAACTTATTAATTATTTATAGAATTTACCACTTAATAATTTCAGATCATAAATGACCTCAGATAACAAAACTTGGAAAGCAAAACCATTAAGTGGAGGGCTACTATAGTGAACAAGAAGAAATAAATCCTTACATCACACATCTTGTGAAATTTCTAAAATCAAGGATGAAGAGATCTTAGAAGCAGAGAAAAGACAGACACCCCAAGGGAATTGTAGTCTGGCAGCAGACATCAGAGGGAAATGGAGGAAGGTATTTAAGGTGCTAAGAGCGGCTACCCCTAACTTCTGGTTAGTTTGCCTATTCCTGTCCCATAGAATCTATCAAGGGAACCTTCCTTCCTCCTCACACAATTGACAGGGTCATTTCTCAACCCCAAACTCCTCCTCAGGTCTATTCATTTCTATGATCCACCAACTTTTACAATAGTGAGAAACTTGAGCATCAGCCCATGGTCAGGACATTCCCACATCTTGTCATTCTCTTTTAAATTCCCTCCAGCCTGTCCCTCTTCCCAATCCAAGTGGACACTGTTTTGGCTAAGGCTCATTGCAGTAGCCTCCTGGCTAGAGCTGCCAACCAAACACCAGAGTGACCCTTTTCAGACCACTATCTAACCAGGGACTACCTGAGCTACTTCCTGCTCAAAGCCCATCCCTGGCTCCCGGAGCCACCAGGACAGAGCCCAGCTCACCTGGAGGTGGCATGTTTTTGCTCCAGCCCTGTTCCTCTTCTGAATCCTGCTCATGTCTGCTTGTGGATCACCAAATCTAAGCCAGCAGTTTCCAAATTATGGTTCACCAGCAGGTCTTTCCCACTGCCTGCTGATACAATAAAGTTCTATTCACACAAGTCATTCCCCTAAGTTTATGTCTGTGGTTGCTTTTGCATATAAAAGCAGTTAAGTAACTGGACAGAGATTGTGTAGTCTGTAAAGCCTAAAATATTTGTCATGTGATCTTTTATAGACTCTGAACTGATACCTCTGGCCCTTTCCACATGCTATTCTGACCTGACTTTCCTTTCTCTGCCCACTTCTGATGACCCCACAGTTGTCTGCATATCCACCATTCTGACACAGCTCACACTACATTCAATTCTTGGTAGTTAGCCTGTATCCCCATGCTATGGTTTGAATATGGTATGTCCCTCAAGGTTTCATGAGTTAGAACCTTGGTCTCCAGTGTGGTGACAGTGGGAGGTGTTGGATCTTGAAGAGGTGGAGCCTAGTGGGAAGTGATTAGGTCATTGGGGACACCAATCTCAGAAGGGATGAATGTACTTCTCATGAAACCCCAGTCAGTTCTCAAAATCAAGGCAATTGTAAGAGAGCAAGGGAGGCCCCTCCCTGTTCTCTGGCTTCCTGTTTTACCATGTGATCTCTTCCTTCCATACATGTTCCTGCCATGAAGGCAAATGACCTGGCCAGGAGACCCTCACCAAAGCCAAGCCAACATGGTACCATGCCCTTAAACCTTAAAACCAGGACCTAAATAAACCTCTTTTCTTCATAAGCACCCAGACCCAGGTGTCTTGTTACAGCAATGGAAAATGGACTAATGTACAACGTAGGCTCTGAGTTTCTTCTGGGTAGCAAATGGCCTTCCTTGTAGGCATAAACCCAAGTGTAGAGGACTGGATGATTAAACAAGAGAACTACCTCTCTAAGCACTGGCTACCTGGCATCTTTCACCCATGGCAACTTGAGCGCTCCTGCTCAGGGCGATATAGAGCCTTCATTTTGTTGGTGCCAGGTTGGTTACTGGTCACTCCTGCTGTGGCTGTCATGGGGCAGGAAGCATTTCAGACCTTCCCTGACTCCTTTACTCTGCTTCTTTGGCAATGGCTTCTTTGGCAACCAGATTTCCAGTGACACTCCAGGAAGTATTTGAGCTTGAACTTTGAGGGTCATTGACACCACTGTTGGCTCCTCAGGATGAAGGAGAAACTCATCCTTGCATATTTCAAAGGCTGAAATTCATATAGATCTTTGTTTGAGATGTGATGGCATTAAAGATGATTTTTAAAAGTAAGCCTTGGTCCCTTTGCAGATGGCGATGTATTTTTCTTCATTTCCTTTTCTTCTGGTCTGTTTGGACACTCCTGTGCGCAACTTCTGCTGTGGGGTCACATTCCAGTCACGTGACATCACTGCTTCCAGCAAAAGCTTTTCAGGCATCACCAATCTGGAACCCTTTAAGCTACCATAGCCCAAAAGAATCTCAAACAATCCATTTTCACCTCCATATAAGTTGATGTTTAGTAAGGCATAATAATTCCAGGCACAGACAAACTTCCCACTCGAGCTCTTGGATGCTCTGCTGATCCTTTGCAGAGTCCTTGGTCTTCTGCACCACCACACACATCTCTGCCTCACATGTGCCTCCCAATGGGTCCTAACTGAACCATGGCCACTCTCTGCAGTGCAGTCTCCTGTGTGCCGTGCTCTGGAAGGTACTGGAAAGGATACGTGCTTGACCCCAGATCCCCCACTGAAGGCCCCTGGAACTGCTAGGAAATTGCATGAGGAAGTTGCCTATCCACACAGGACTCCAGGCCCACCAGAACCAAAAGCCAGACCTAAGGTACATATTTCTGCACCTAGGTGTAAGGAAGTACATTAAATGTCTTTTATTTTCTGTTTTCTGATGCCTTGAATCTGGGTCTTTGCTAAGCCTACAAGGGCTACCCCCAGCCAATTCATAGAGGTCTTACCCTGAATTCTTCTTGATGCAAACCAACAAATTCAGAGTCTATATCCTCAAACAATCCCCTTTATTCTGCAAGATCACTCTCCACTTGCCCTAATCACCCTAGGGTAAGGCGCTACACAAGGAAGATCCCTTTACTGGAGCCTGATGAAATTATTCAAATAAATCAAATCTTAATCCATGTGCCCCACCTCACCTGATCTTTCCCGTGGAAATCACAATAGTTCTTGTCCACGTTTTTCTCCTGCTCTTTCTGCCTCCTAACTGACCCTGGTGCTTCTGCACATAGCCCTGATGCATGCCCCCTCCTTCCAAGATGTGTGAGTAACAAACTGTCTTTGCAGTGGTCCTCATCTCCTCACCTATTGGAACTGTTGTACCTCAAATGTTCTATTAATACTCTCTATTTTAAAGCAGGAGGTAAAGAGGAAAGTGGCTAGTACTCTTAGGAAGATTCAAGACAGGACCCACAGACTGACACTGTAAGTCTCTTTGCTGGGATAGTTGTGTTCCATGGCAGAGGAGCCCAATTTCCTGGTTTTCCTTTGAGAGAGAAAACTCTGATAAATACCAGAGTATTTATTCTTCTCCATCTCATTATCATGCAAGCTTCCTAGGGTCTTTTGTACTTTCTCTCTCTTCACCCTGGACCCCATCTTTCTGTAAAGCTAAACGCATACTACTTTTTCTTTTAAAACATATTACCTTATCAGAACTATAACTGCCCCTCGGAGACCTGATGGAACGCTGGCTTGCTAGATTTGGAGTCTGAAGCTGATATATGCATGAAACCTCCTAAAAATGAAATCCTGTCCAACTAAGTAACTGAGCTCTCTAGGAGTAATCCAGGACCATCAATCACTCTACAGAGTGGGGAATGGCCACCTTCAACACCAACAATGCTGAAACTGGGCTGTATTCTCTGTCCTCACATCTTGCAGGGCCAGGGAGCAAAGAGTCATTCACGCTACATAATGGAGCCCAAGGAAACCTCACAGAGAAGAACTTGAAGAAGTAAGTATTGGCAGGCAGAGGACAGAAAAGGCCATTCTAGGCAGAAAGGACAGACTGCATGAGAGAACGGAAAGGGGTGGAAGTTGCTGGTACTTGGGGTTCAGCATTATAGGGATGATAGAGATGCAGAAACCAGTATGTTTCCAATATTGCCCCCTGACAGGGCCTACCACTGGGCCCAGTGAAGATGGAGGCCTCCACAGGATTTCTAGATGAATGATAAGTTTAAGAGAAAATCGTGGACAGACATGTGGGACCTTGAATGACAAAACAGCATCTTGCCTTCTGTTTGGAGGGGGCTAACTGGGTTCCAGGCAGAGAAGGACACTGAACTCAACTTTGTTCCTTCTGCAGCTAAGCTGATGAGCTGGTTAAGCCATTCTCTTGAAATAAATTGCTTATACTGTTTGTCCCTCAATGACCAAATATGCTGCATGGAGACTGTCTCATTCCTTGCGACGTGCATATGCAGAGCATTAGCCGTCAGACTCCCCCACCCGGCTTGTTTAGAGAGGCAAGTTTTTTGCCAAGGTCACACAGCACATTAGGGATGAAACTAAAGCAGCAATGACCCTCGGCCCCTTGGTCTAACCATAACATGCTGATATTTTTTTCCTGTTACTTAAACCATGGGGCAAGAGTGACCTACCAAAGCATGGGCAGCACCCCTCTCTGACGTGGAGGCCCAAGACAGATCTCTTCTCCTCTGGGACACTGACTGAGATACTGAGATACCGACCCTTTCCAGGCTCTGGTTTGTTCAGTGGTGTGGCTCCATCTCTGGTGATTGCCCCTTTTGAGGGTCAGGCAAGATTAAAGCTCCAGAGGAAAGAAGAAGATGGCTTTGTGTGCCTGGAAGAAAGCAGAGAGGAGGTAGAAGCCAGACCTGGGTAGAAATGGGCCTTGCCTACCTCCATGGGAAATGGTGAGGTGGTAACATTTCCCTGCTATGTAGCATGAAGTTTCTTTCACTGAGTAGAACTTTTTGGCCTGCTAGACGGTCACAACATCTTCCTATGCTTTCCAATCCCTCATTCTGGAACCGGATAGCCAGCCTCTCAGTCCTACTCAACATTTTTAACATGGATTTATTGCACCCTTGTTAAATGCCAGGTACTGTACTAGCTGCCGTCCACGTGCCAATTTCCGCAGGCACAATAGCATGGTCCATGTGCTGAGCACTCTGGGCATCAAGGTACACAGTGGAAAATTCAATAGGCACTGTCTTGCCTTCATGAACTTAGGGTCTGGAATCTTTATACTGCAGAGTATTCATGCAATAGAGTTGAAGAGAGACCACACATCATAGTTAGAGAGACCTGGATTCCAGACATGGTTCTAGCTTCCTACCAGCTAGGCACTAAATGATGTGAAAACAGAAGTTTGAGTTGACATCAGACAATAGATACCACAAGCCTGAGAGAGCACCTGACCAGAACTGTCAAACTAACATTGCCAGTCCCAAACCCTTCACCCACTTTATGGATTTAACAGAGTTGGTGCTTGATGATTATAGAAGGGTTTCTTTGAGAGAGCTGTTTGTGTGCCAACACCAACACCAGCCCTGCCAAAGGCCTAGGAAGAAGGGCTGCATAGGGACCTCTCAAAAGATTGAATACATGTGTTGAGAAGTTTGAGCAGCACTGTCGACTGGTGCCTGGTTCACATCTGAGAAATCTGATAGGCCCTGTCTTGGTCTGCTTGAGGTACCACAACAAAAAGCCATAGACAGAGTAGGTTAAATAATAGAAATGTATTTCTCACAGTTCTTAAGATTGGAAGGCCCAGATCAAGTCCAAGAGGATTTGGTTTTTGGTGAAGGTTCTCTTCCTGGTTTGCATATGGCTCTTCTGTCCTCACATAACCTTTCCTCTGATATACGTGGAAAAAGAGTTAGAGCTCTCTTTCATCAATTTTCATAGGACACTAAGCGTTATGACCCACCCTGATGATCTCATTTAACCTTAATTACCTCCTTATGGGCCCTATTTACAAATTCAGTCACATTGGGGGTTAGGGTTTTGACATATTGAATTTAGGGAAGACACCATTCAGTCAGTCCATAGCAGGCAGCTGAGCTACTCTGACCACAGGACAAAACAGAAGTCGCAGCACAAGAATCATCCTGTACCTCCAAAGTGTATCAAGACAGAGATCATGGGGAACCATGTCAAAAAGAGTGGCCTGGGGCTCTATCCAAGAGTCCTGTGTGCTGAAGGGACACAATAGGGGCCCACCAGCTGTGATAAGCCAGCATCCCAAGAAATGAAGAAGGAGCAACAAGGGGGGGGGGGTAAGCATTCCTTCCATATTGGCCTTATAGGTAAAAGATCCCAGCAGACAAAGGGGTGATGGGCCTGTACCTCCAAACAACCTATGAAAATGCCCTAGAAGAAACATCACTCTTAAGTACCTACAAGAGCTAAAGAACGCTTCCATTCTATAACACCACTCAGTGCAGTCATCCCTCAGTGTCCATTCTTGGTACCAGGAATCCCACAAATACCAAAATCTGAGGCTACTCAAATCCCTGGTATAAAATGGCATCATATTTATACAGAACCTACATATATCCTCCCAAATATTTTAAATCATCTCTAGATTACTTATTATACCTAACAACATGTAAATGCTATATAAACAGTTGTAAGACTGCATTGTTGGGAGAAAAATGACAAGAGAGAAGTCTGCATTTTCTGTATGGATGCAATTTTTTTTCCAAATATTTTGAATCCATGTAGGAGGGACTCGTGAACATGGAGGAACATCTGCACTTGTCAAGTGGTAATCTCCTGGTCCCCTCTCCTCTCTACTCTCCCCAAGTTTCTGAAACAAGAGTGCCCAGGTGCAGATAGCTCTAAGAGGATTATTATGTGCCCCTTCTCATGAACAGGTTTCCTGCCCAAACCAGACAAGGAAGAGCAGACTCAACATTAAATCAAATTCGGAGCTGGATTATATGACATGGAACCAGATATTTTTATTACTGATTTGGGACCATATTTTGTAACTTAAATTTACTTGAGAAAGTGACTGGAGAACTATTTTTATTACCTAGGAGAAACCAGAAAATTCATGGGGCTGAGGTTTTCATCCAGACCAAGTGAAGAACTAGTCCCACTGAGTGTATTTATGGGAGCAGCGAAGAGTAGCAAGAACATGCTTCATGTACACACCCGTTGTGGAATTTGTGTGTGTTCAACACTACATGTGGTATATAGTTTCTTATCTTAAAATAGGCATAATACAATCTACCATGAAAGATTGCTCTGGAAAACTAAACTATGTGTGTTGATGTCTGTAAAACACCTAGAACAGTGCCTGATAGACAGTAGGTCCAAAGAGATGGTAGTCAATATTATTGTTGTTCATGATAATAAGAGTAACTGCACCAATAGTATAGCATCTAGAAGTGAAAAGCTTCTACAACTCCAAGCTTGCTTTGTATCTTGTCACTTCAAAGTTGACTCTCATGCTTAGGTCAGATTCCAGTTCTGTGGGATTCTGTGAAAGTCCTAGACTGCAGGAAATTCTGGCCTCTCTCCTCAGCTTAATACAACTTTTTAATTTTATGTGGAAATCTTAAACCTCTCCTTCTCATTTGGTCACCATTTGGAGCTTTGAAAATACATGATGTGCTGTATATGATTGCTCCCCAGACTCATGCTGAATACTAACGACTGTTTTCCAAAAAGCTCAGCATCTGGGCAGCTATCTAGCCCCTGGGATCACCAATGGAATTGGAGTAATCCCAAAGCCTGGTTACCACAATACGTCATCCACTCATGAATATCATTAAATGAGTTTGGTTTCAAGAAACTTTAAACCTTTGAGCTTTAGCTCACTTCACTCTTTTCTCAGCATCCCAGAAAATGATTAATGGTGACACCATGCCACAAATGTTATACATGGCTCAAAACTCTAATTCACAATTGATCAGTCCTTTAACAATGGCTGGGATAATGTTGTGTTAATGGCCAGCCCTGGTGGTCTGCTCCTACCAGAAACCCATTACTAAGTCTACCTTATGTTTTATGACCTCCCTACAGGAACCCAGTGTCTGTTTATGGGGGCAACAGCTTTATTTATTGTTTATGTCCATTGTGCCGTTGACTAGAGTCAAACAAACCTTCTAGAGGTTACTGCTTCAGTCTCCTAGAGATAAGATAGGAAATACAATGTTTTTAAAATCATTTTGCCTACAAATGAGTCATTTTCTCATAGCTTGGCCATAGTGTCTTCAGACTGAAGGGAGAAAGGTAAGGCAACCTGGAAGAGAGCAGAATTTGCATAAGTGAAACTCCTACAGGCCTACAGGATGAAATAGAAGGATGTCTAAAACTGTGGGGAGCTGGGCATGGTGGCACATGCCTGCAATCCCAGCAGCCCCGGAGGCTGAGGCAGGAGGATCATGAGTTCAAAGAAAACCTCAGCAAAAGTGAGATGCTATGCAACTCAGTGAGATCCTGTCTCTAAATAAAATACAAGACAGGGCTGGGGATGTGGCTCAGTGGTTGAGTGCCCCTGAGTTCAATCCCTAGTACTCCACTCCCCCCCCAAAAAAAGAATTAACTATCTCTGGAAGTGGTAATATACACCTGTGATCCCAGCTACTCTGGAGGCCAAAGCAGGAGGATTGTACATTCAAGGTCATCCTCAGCAATTTGGAAAGACCTAAAAAGGACTGGGGATGTATCTTAGTGGCAAAGCAGCCCTAAATTCATTCCAAAGTACCAGAAAAGAAGATTAATATTTAATGAAGAGTAGTTGATAAAATAAATGGTTGCTATTTTTAAAGAGAGTGTAAAGTAGGAGGAGGAAACAGAACTACACAGCAGCAAAGTTTTGGGATATTTTAAAATTAAGTTATAAATTAGATTGTTAAAAGTTAAGACACTAATGGTAACTTCCATGGCAACTACTAAGAAGATAACTCAAAAGTATATAAAGAAATTACACAGGGACTAAAATGGTACACTAGAAAATATCTTAACACAAAAAATATCTTAAATATATAATACTACATATCTTAAATATCTTAACACAAAAGGCAGTACTAGAGGAAAGATTAAGACTTACAGAAAACAAACAGCAGAATGGGCAATTTCTACCCTATCAGTAATAATATCAAATCAGAGTATTAATGTATTAGTATTAAAATGTCTAATTAAAAGGCATAAATTGTCAGTATGAATTTTTAAAAATATGATCTGGGCAGGGGATGTAGCTCACTGCTAGAGCTCTTGCTTGGCCCTGGGTTCAGTTTTCCTATTGCAAAACTATATATATTATGCGTGTGTTCTGACTAGAGACTGTTTACAAGAAGATTCACTTTAGATCCAAAGACACAAATGGGTTAAAAGAAAAAGGACAGCAAAAGACCTGCCATGCAAACAGTAACCAAGAGAGTTGGAGAGGCCATCCTGTCAGACGAAACTGACTTTAGTATAGAAATTGTTAGTAGAGACAAGAAATGCAATGATGGTAAAAGGGACAATCTATCAACATATACAATACTGCTATAGTTTGGATGGTAAATGTCCCCCAAAGGCCCAAGTGTTAAAGCCTTAGTCTCCAGAGTGGTGCTATTGAGAGGCAGCACCTTTAAGAGGTAGAATCTTTAAGAGGTGGGGCTTAGTGGGAGGTCTTTAGGTCATTGAAGGCAAGCCCTTGAAGGGAGTAGTGGGACTCTGAACTCCACTTCACTTTTACTTCTCATCCATGAGTAAGCAGTTTTGTGCTCCCTCCCATTGCTGATGGGCACCCCCACTGAAGGCCTAAAAGCAATGGGTGAACCTGATCATGGGCCGGGGTCTTTAAAAATTGAGCTCAAAGTAAACCTTTTCTCTTTATAAGTTGATTATCTTGGGTATTTGTTATGGTGACAGAAAGATAACTAACATAAATATAAACATATAAACCTAAAAACAGAGCCCTAACATTCACGAAGCAAGAGCAGACAAAAGAGAAGAGAAAAACAGAGATGTTAACAATAATAGTTGGAGACTTCAATATCTCACTTTCAAGAATGGGTAGAACAACTGGACAGAAAATTGGCCATAAAATAGTAGAGTTGAGTGATGCTAAAAAACAGCTAAACCTTATAGATAGCTACAGAACACTCCACCCAACAACAGCTGAATACACATTCTTCTCAATTTCATATGGAACATTATCCAGGATAAACTATATGGTAGGCCATAAAACAAGCTTCAATAAATGTAAAAGGATTCCATAATGAAATAAAATTAGAAATTAGTAATAGGGAGAAATTTGTGGAATTCACTAATGTATGAAAATTAAACAACACACTCTTAAATTACCAATGAGTCAACATAAATTGCAAGGGAAATTAGAGCATACTTTGAGATAAATGAAAATACAACATTCCAAAACTTAATGCAGTTAAATCAGTGCCCAGAAAGAAACTCACAGCTATGAAGAACCACCTAAAAATGAAGATAGCCTAACCTTTAATATTAAGAGACTAGAAATGATGTACAGACTACACTGAAAGCAAACATAAGGAAGGGGAATAATGAAAATGAGAGAGAAAGTAAACAAAAGAGGATAGAAAAACAAGAGAAAAATCAACAAAGTTAAAAATTCTTTGAAAGGAACAACTTATTAGCTATATTCATTAGGATAAAAAAAAAGACTCAAATTATTAAAATGGAGAATGAAAATGATGACATTATTGCCAATCTTACCCAAAATAAAAAGCATTACAAGAGAATATTATGAACAACTGAATGCCAAAACGTAAAATAACCTACATGAAATGGACAAATTTTCAGAAAAGATGAAAACTACTGATTCAAGAAGAAAGAGTAGACCTGAAAGTCTATAACAAGAGATTGAGTCAGTAAACAAAACAAAACAAACAAAAATTTACAATAAAGACCAGAAACAGATTACTTCACAGGTAAATTCTAGCCTATGTTTAATAACTAACACTAATCCTCAAAAATCCTTCTAAAAAATAAAAGGGAGGGAACACGGATGCAAAAGGCCTCAAAACAAATGCCAAACAGAATTATCAGTCTATTGAAAGGATTATGTATCACAACCAAGTGTGACTTATCCTGGAATGTAAGGTTGGTTCGATATATATAAATAAATGTGATTATATTAGTTTTCTATTGCTGCTATAACAAATTAACACAAATTTAGTACCTTAAAAACAACACAAGCTGATTAGAATCTTTAAATCTATTTGTCATCAAATCACCTTTTCTGACTCTGATCTTCCTACACCTCTTCTAAAAGAACACTTGTGATTAGATTGGCCCCACCCAGATAATCCATAAAAATCTTACCAGTTCAAGATCTTAACCTAGTCACACCTTTAAATTACTTTTTATGATATAAAATAACATTTTAATAAGGGCTAGAGATTTGGACTTCAATCCCTTTGATGGATCATTGTTTAGAATGGCATATAAGAATAGGATAATAGTAGTACATTATTAGATGTTAATAAAAATGACAGAATAAAATATTAAAAAGAAAAAAAACACATACATCTTAAAAGATTCAGAAAAAGTACTTGACAAAATACAACATAATAAAAACACTCAACAAACTAGAAATAAGTGGCAACTTTTAGAGTGATATCAGCCAGGTGACTGACTAGGAGCTCTTTGAACTCCCCATCCCAGAAAGATAGTCAAGCAACTAATAACTCAATTTGGATGGAAATAACTAAAAGATCATTGGAGTACAACAAAAGAGTATCAGAAACCCTGTAAAACACAGAAACCTAAGATGGCTGTGTTAGCTTTCCATCACTGTGACAATATTTAAAAAAAAAAAAAGCAACTTGTAAGGAGGAAAAGGTCTATTTTGTCAAGACTTTTAAATTTGTTTTTTGCAGATAATGTCTGATCCATTTTTCCACATTTTTATTGATGAATTATAGCTATATATATAATGGTGGGATTTGTTGTTACACGTTTTACACATAAAACATAATTTGGCCAATATTATTCTCCAGTGTTTCCCCTTTCCCTTCCCTCATCCCTCCCCCTGGTTCCTTTCCTTTATTCTATTGCTCTCTTATTTTCATGAGATCCCCCTACCTTTCTTTTCCTTTTTCCTCCCTAGCTTCCACATATGAGAGAAAACATATGGCCCTTCTGAGTTTGGGCTTATTTCACTTAACATAATAGTCTCAAGTTTCATCTATTTTCATGCAAATGGAAATTTTTCTTTATGGCTGAATAAAAACTACATTGTGCATATAGACCACATTTTATTCATCCACTCATCCATTGAGGGACACCTAGGTTGATTCCACAATTTGGCTATTGTGAATTGTGTTGCTATAAACGTGGGTATGCATGTATCACTATACTATGAACATTTTAATTCTTTAGAATTCCAAGGGGTGGTGGATATAGCTAGGCCATACGGTGGTTCCATTCCTAGTCTAGAATGGACTTATTTTGACTCAGTTTCAGACACTGTCTTTCCTGGTCTGGAAAAGATTTATTTTGACTCATGGTTTCAGACATTGCTTTTGGGCCTGTGGTAAAGTAGAACATCATGGTAGAGAGCATGTGGTGAAGCAAAGCCACTTACCTCATGACAGCCAGGAACCAAAAGGAGAGAGTGGGAGGGAGGGGGAGAGAGAGAAAGGGACCAGGGTCTTGGTATCCCCTTCACGGTCATGCTCCCTACTGATCCAACTTTATCCCACTAGGCCTCACCTCCTAGATGTTTCATCGTCTCTCAATAACACTACACACTGGGGACCAAGCCTTTAACACATTGGCCTTTGGGGAACATTGAAGATCCAAATCCTATCAATGTCACATAGAAAACAAAAGGAAATACCTCTTCTCACCATCCCATTCCCAAGATTGGATCTGTTTAGAACCAGAAGGGACTTCTCTGCAGGAAAAGCTAAGTAAGAAAACCCAGCTGCCCCACAACAACTTGGATACCTACAGTCATCATCACTGGAGATCCCTACAGTTCTCACAGCTGTAGGAAGCTACCTGGAATCCATACTGAGGAAGCTACAGCTGAGGAAGCTACCTGGAGTCCATAAGTTGCCCTTCCTCCTGAGAAGGAGCCAATACTATGTCCCACACTCCATGGCCCATGCAGCTACTGCACTATGCCATCTTTGAAACAGAACCACTGTTGTCATGGGCCTTGCTCCAGGGATGAGTGGTCATGACACTCTTTTCATCCCTGAGGCTCTCTCATGGCTGAAGCCATCCCTACCTGGGATGGTTTAGGCCCACCATCCCTAAACCAAGCAGCTGTCACACCCTGGCCCATGGGGCCATGCTGCTGCAAAGCCCTTCATCTGACCCTCTCAGCTAAAGTGGTACACTGCTTGTAGGGAAACAGTGCTTTGGATGCCCAGAACAGTCATGCCTCACTGTGCCTGAGTTCAAGTGGCACTAGCACCCTGCCTCATAAGGAATCCATGCTTTGGACACCAAAGCAACCACATCCTGTAGGCCTAAATTGAAGTGGCACATCACTTCCTAGGGAATCAGTGTCTTGACCAAACCAAGCAGTTGACATGGTATCTCATGTAGCAGAGAAACAAAGCATTTGACAAACTGAGACCATCCCCCGCCACACACACAAACACAAATAAACCAAACACACCTTCATTCTCTGGAACTGAACTAGCCCCCTAAAGTCTATGCAGCAAAGATACCCCCTCTTCAGGGAGTGGAGTCACGAGGAACTGATCCCTGCTCCCCTCTCCAGGGCCCAAGTGACAGTTACACTCTTGCCAATCTGGGGTCCTTGCTGCCATTGCATCTAGCCTCACAGTTTGGAATACTGCTGCGTCCCACCATCTTGGGAACAGAATCACCACCAGTATGCTGTGTCTTATCTCCCAGCTTTGGAGTTGGCACTGTGTTCTATTGGCTCTGGTTCCTGAATTGTAGCTCTACCCTATTCCCCAGGCCCAAACCCCCAGAGCACCTCTTCTTCCTCAAGCTGGGCCAGTGCTATGCCCTGTCATCCAAGGTGAGAGTCACAACTACAACCCATCATCTGGGCTCAAGCTGCCAGGTAGGGGTGCTTCAGAATCACAAACTCTGGTTCTGTGGGCAATCTGCAGCTGACTCTGCTTCAAAAAGTGCATCTGCACCCAAAGATCCTGATGTCACAATCAATTGTAAGACCCTGATCCCTGGACCCCGTACACAGCTAATCTGAGCACCTGTGCCTTTGAACCTAGTGCAAATGAATGTGAACCACATCAAGCCAACATCAAAAGGGATCCTCCTCTCAGTCATGTCTCTCCATTGTTTGGCAAACAAGGATAAGATGACCCAAAACTCCTTGCCACCAAGGACACTAACAACCTATGCTGCCAATGCAACTTAAACTCCTACGGGCTAGGATTCTGAAGCACTTACATTCATTGTTGATGTTGACTGCAGCTGCAAAGGCTATTCAGAAGCTATATCACTGTATGTACCTGGAACCAGGGCTGCCACACCCTTTCCTACTGGTGCACTAAGACTCATCTGTAGATAGGTCTTTTCCTATGAAAACTACTCTATAAAGTTCGAAAGACAGAACTGTACCACCGGAGGCACAGGCATCAGCCCCAGGCCACAGGAATCACGAAAAGGCAAGGGAACATGTTACCATCAAAGAAACACAATAATTCTCCAGTAGCTGACCCCAAAGAAAAGGGTATTTAAAAAGTGCTGGAAAAGCAACTGGAAAATAATCACTAAGGAAATGCAGTGATGTACAAGATAAAAGAAATTGAGGAGGAATAAATAAGTGGAAAGGCATTCCACGCTCACGGATTGAAATGCTATTTAAAAGTTCGCACTAGCTAAAGCAATAGGTAGATTTGATGCAATCTCTCTCAAAATTCCAGTGGTACTCTTCACAGAAATAGAAAAAATATTCTTAAAATTCATGTACAATTACAGAAGACCCCCAAATAGCCAAAGTAATTCAAAGAGAAAAGCAAACTTAAAAAAAAAAGTTGTAAGGAATGCATTTCCTATTTAAAATTATATTGCAAAGCCATAGTAATCAAAACAGTATGGTACTGGCATAAAAATGGACCAGCAAAACACCATAGAGAGCCCAGAAATAAGTCAAACATACATTTTCAACAAGGACACCAAAAGACATAGAAAAGGATAGTCTCTTCAATAAATGGTGCAAAGAAAGATAAATTTCCATATGCAAAAGAGTGTATCTGGCCCCTTACCTTACACCATGCACAAAATGGATTAAAGCCTGCACATAAGATCTAAAACTCTAAAATTCCCAGAAGAAAACAGGGGGTAAGCTCCTTGTCATTGACTTTGGCAATGATTTCTTGATATCACACCAAAAGCTCAGGCTACCAAAGGAAAAAATTAATAAATGGGACTATACAAAACTAAAAAGCTTTTTGCCAGGGTTGGGGCAGGAGAGAACCAAAAAATGAAAAGGGAACCTACAGAATGGGAAAAAATATTTGCAAAACATATATCAGATAATAAGCTAATATCCAAATTTTATAAACCATTGCCCTGTGTACATGCATGAACGCACAGATGGTGTGACTCTACTTTGTGTACAACCAGTGAAACAATAGCTGTACTCCATTTGTGTTCAATGAATCAATAAGTAAATAAAAAAAAAGAATTCACACAACTCAATAGTAAGAAAACATTTTTTAAAATAGGCAAAGGACTTAAATTGACATTTATCTAAAGAGGACATTAAACCAGGTGTAGTGGTACTTCTAGTCCCAGCAGCTCAGGAGGCTGAAGCAGGAAGATCATAAGTTCAAAGCCAGCCTCAGTCACTTAGCAAGACTGTTTCAAAATAAAAAAGGGCTGGAGATGTGGCTCACCACTTAAGTATCCTGGGTTCTATCTTTTGTACCAAAATAAATAAGACATTGAAATTGACAACAGGTACATAAAAAGGTGCTTAAGATCACTAATTATCAGGGAAATGCAAACTAAAACCACTATGAGATTCCACCCAATGCCCATTAGGATAGTTAGCTATCTATCAAAAAGACAAGAGATATGAAGTGGTAGCAAAGACACACACACAAAAGGAGCCCAGGACACGTTGGTGGGAATGTGCAGCCTTTATGGAAAACAGTATGAAGTTCCTAAAGAAAATTCAGATAGAACGACCATGACCCATTCTTCCTCTTCTGGGCGCACACCTAAGGGAAATAAAACCACCACCTCATGAAGATGTCCGCACTCCCATGTTCATTGTAGCATTATTCACAACAGCCAAGGCATGGAAGCAACCCAGGTGTCCATCAATGACCACAGAAACTGTGAGGTATATATAATCACTCAGCCTTAAAGAAAAGGAGATCTTGCCATTTGCTATAACATAGATGGGCCTGGAGGACATTGTGCCAAGTGAAACTAGACACAGACAGAAGTATTGCCTGGTCATGTGGAATCTTAAAAAGTTAAATATAAAGAGAATAAAATAGTAGCTACTGGGTCAAGGTAGGGATGGGGAGAAATGGGAAGATGTAGGTCAAAGGACACAAAATAACAAAAGATTTGATATACAACGGGAGCACTATAGTTAGTAAGTCAGGATTTTTGCTATATTTGATTATAGCTGCTCTTGTTATGGGGAAGAAAAGTAGGTCCCTCTATGAGATGATGGATATGTTAACTTGTTCCACTATCATAACTGTTTTACTGTACATGTCTTTATTTAAAGCATTGGATCTTTAAATATGTTCAATAAAATTTATTTTTTAAAAAAGGTAGAAGAGACTTTCTCAAGCTGATAAAAGACCTCTATGAAAAACCCACAGCTAACATCATGCTTAAATGATAAAAGATCCAGTGCTTTAAAATTAGGAGCCAGACAATGATGTGTATTCTCACCACTTCGACATTTTACTAGAGGTTTCTAGCCAGGGCAATTATATAAGGAAATAAAATAAAAGGCATTCAGTTTGAAAAGGAATAAAGTAACATGATCTCTGTTTACAGATGACTTGATCTTTTGTCTAGAAAATCCTAAAGAATTCACCAAAAATTATTAGAGTAAACAGTTTCAAGACACAGGATCAATGTATAATAGTCAGTTGTATTTTGATTAACAATGAATGAACTGAAAGTGAAATTAGGAAAATTATTCCATTTATAACAGCATTAAAATAACAAAATACTTAGGAAAAAATATAACCAAAGAATGGGGTTGGGGTTGGAACTCACTGGTAGGTATTTGCCTAGTACATGTGAGGCACTGGGTTTGATCCTCAGCACCACATAAAAGTAAATAAATAAAATAAAGGTATTGTGTCCATTTACAACTAAAAAATGTTTTTCAAAAATGTAATCAAAGAAGCCTAAGACTTGTATACTAAAACTATAAAATACTGTTTAAAGAAATTAAAGAATACAAAATAGACAAAAATACAATGCTTGTTCAAGGATTTAGAAGATTAATATTGTTAACATGGAAATATTTCCATAATAGGTTTCAGATTCAACATAATTTCTAACAAAATCCTAACTGGGGTGGAGGTGTTGCTCAGTGGTAGAGAGTTTTCCTAGCATGCATGAGTTCCTCAGGTTCGTGCGTGCACCCCCACAACACACACACACAAATCAAATCCTGACTGCCTTTATTTCTTGCAGAAATGTAAAAGCTTATTTTAAAATTCATATGGAATATAAGTGACCTACAACAGCAAAAACAATTCTGAATTTAAAACAAAAACATGTCCCAATTTCTACAGGATTGCCTCGTGCTAAGCTAGACAGTATGGAACTGGCCTAGGGTGCACATAGAGACGAATGGAATAAAACAGATTCCAGAAGTGAACTCAAACATTTATGGTCAGTTGACTTTTTACAAGAGTGACAAAACAATTGAATGGGCAAAGAATATTCTTTTCAACAAATTGTGCTGAGACAACAGGACATGAATTAGACCCATACTCCAGAGAATATACAAAAATCAGCTTGAAATTGAACAAAAACCTAAATGTAAGACCTAAAATAATAAAACTCCTCAAAAATCTTTTCACTGCCTTGAATTAAGAAATGGTTTCTTGGGCTGGGGCTGGGGCTCAGTGGTAGAGCGCTTGCCTCGCACGTGTGAGGCACTGGGCTCGATCCTGAGCACCACATAAAAAAATAAATAAAGATATTGTGTCCATCTTCAACTAAAAAAGTATCTTAAAAAAAGAAAGAAATGGTTTCTTTATGACACCAAAAGCACAAACAACTGAAGAAAAATTAAATGCACTGGACTTCATCAAAATGTCAAACATCTGTACTTCAACAGACCCTGACAAGAAAGTTAGAGCGGAAATGTTTGCAAAGCATTTCTGAAAAGAATCTAGTATTCAGAATATATAAAGATCTCATAATCAAACAATGAAAAGACAACCCTGTTTTATAAAGTGGGTAGATGTTTGAAATAGACATTTCTCCAAAGAAGATATAAACATGAGCACACCAAAAAATAAATAAATAAAAAAAAGACATCATTAGTCTCATTAGGAAAATACAAATCAAATTGCAATAATGTAACCATCTCATACCCACTAGGATTTTTATAATAATAAAAATAAAAGGGGACTGGGGTTGTGGCTCAGTGGTAGAGGGTTTGCTTCGCATGTGTGAGGCACTGGGTTCGATCCTCTGCACCACGTACAAATAAATGACTAAAATAAAGGTCCATCAACATCTTTAAAAAAAAAAAAATAATAAAATAAAAGGAAGGAAGCAAAGGGAGGAAAATAACATGAATGAACCTTGGAGCTTTAGACCAAGAGTGAAAAAAGCTAGTCGCAGAAGAACACATATTTTGGGTTTCCATTTATATGAAATATTCTGAATAGACAAATCTCTAGACAGAAAGATTAATATTTGCCTAATAGTGGGGCTGAGAACTGGGTACATATGGGATGGGATTGATGTACCCATACTCATAATAAGTATGAGATTTCCTTTGGGGTATAATGAAAAAGCTGTAAAATTGTTTATGGTGATGGTTGTACAACTCTGAGCATGCTAAGAAAACACTGAACTATACACTTAAAACAGGTAATTAGGATGTCTACAAGTTACACCTCAAGAAAGCTGTTAAGACGCAAACTGACGCAGCCACATCAATGCTTACAGCAGCTCAACTCACAATAGCTAAACTATGGAACCAACCTAGGTGCCCTTCAACAGATAAATGGATAAAGAAAATGTGGTACACACACATGCACACACACACACACTGGAATATTACTCAGCTTTAAAGAAGAATGAAATTATGGCATTTGCTGGTAAATGGATGGAGTTGGAGAATATGCTAAGGGAAATAAGCCAAATCCAAAAAAACAAAAGCTGGATGTTCTCTCTGATATGAGAATGCTAATTCACAATCAGTGGGGGCAGGGCTAGGGAAGAATAGAGTTACTTTATATTAGGTAGAGGGGAATGAAGGGAGGAGAGGGGGTATGAAGGTAGGAAGGATAATAGAGTGAAAGGGGCATTGTTACCTCATGTACATATATGACTGCATGACCAATGTGATCCCATAATATGTACAGTCAGGAAAATAAGAAGTCATACTCCATTTATGATTTATCAAAATGTACAAATGCATTCTACTGTCATGCACAACTAATTAGAACAAATAAATTTTTTAAAAAGAAGCAAACTGATATACTCATTTTTTAAAAGAACTATAGTTCCTTAAAATATTCCCTTTAGAGAGCAGTGTATTTGGTACATTTGCTAGGATAGAATAGGCTTTGCTCCAGGAATAAATAAACCTCAAATCTCAGTGACTTACCTCACACCCAGGGTTGGCTGGCTGGCTCTCCGGGGCCATTCTTCTCCAAGTGGTGGCTTAAGGCTCTAAGTTCCTTCCATCAAACAGGTGGCCACTGAGGTCAACCATCAAAAGGGAAGATGGAGAACAGCTGGCTTGTTGGTTTGGGGGATGTGGCTGGGTCGGCAGTTGCACACCTTCTTTCTCCCACACCCCATTGGCCAGAATACAGTCACAGTACTCCAGCTTCATTGCAAGTAGTGCTGAGAAAATCTTCCAAGTGTCTCCAGAGAAGAAAGTAAAATGAATTTAGTGACCACACAGCCCTGTCTCTGCCTCCATCGTCCATGGAGGAAAAGGAATGGAAGGGGAAAAGGAAAGAACAAGAAAAAAGAAATTGGCTACTTCTTTTCATTTCTAGACATCTTTGGCAAATACCTTCACATCTGATTGAAATGGCCCAAAGGAGCTTGTTCTTCCTAGCCCACAGTTCTGTATTTAATACACACTAGTTCTACCCCATGCCAGCTACCCTCCCTGTACTCTGGGTATGCCCTGGTTACATTAATGTTCCCTTGTATGGCAGGCTGTCTGTCTGATCCATATCTCAGAGTCTCAGGCCATGAGCTCTGTAAGGGAAGGACCCATCATATTCATTTCTTTACCCCAAAAGGGTACAGAGATGCAAGATGGTCAAGCCAAGTTTGAGGACTTAACACATGCCTTGCATTCTCAGCTAGATCACAAGCACTTCTGGAACAGACTGAGTTTTAGGGTTTTTTTCTTTGTATTTTGTTTTTGTTTTTGGTTTTGGTACCGGGGATTGAACTCAGGGACACTCGGCCACTGAGCCACATCCCCAGCCCTATTTTGTATTTTGTTTAGAGACAGGGTCTCACTGAGTTTTTGGCGCCTCACTTCTGCTGAGGCTGGCTTTGAACTCGAGGTCCTCCTGCCTCAGCCTCCCAGGCCACTGGGATTACAAGCGTACGCCACTGTGCCTGGCCAGATAGAGTCGTATTCTGGCTTCTGCATACTGTCAGCACATGATAGAGATCGTTTGCTTGATTCTTTTCTGGACCAACCAAAAACCAAGCAGATATGACCATTCACCTACACATTCATTCATTCATAATTTGAGGATGATCTGTCCATTAGGCACCATGTTAGCTGCTGGAGATTTTAGCTTAGTATCTTTACATTGGGAGATTGATGGAAATGCTGAATCTTCATTCGTTATAGAGCTTAGTTGGAATGAAGGAGGACATTAGAGCCCTTGGAGCAGCTACCACACCTCAGAGTCTGAAATGTATTCTACCAAAACTAGATGATCAACATGAGCTTGGGCCACAGTTCAATGGCGCAGGACCCAGTAAGTCTCATGCTAGGGGAGGAGTCTGCTCTTGTCCTAGCCAATGCTGGGACTGTTGCATGTGTGGGACAGAAGGAGGGACTGGCCCTGTGATTGTAGTTTGCCCTTGCTGGGGTTATGAACACTATCTATCCCTTCTCTGTTGCTGACATTTACCCATTTTGTTATTTAATTGTTCCTTCCTTCAGGGGCCCAGAGTTAACCAGCAGCTCAGTTCATGGTACACTGTCACGACTGCTTCACACAAGGTCCTGCTCCTGCTGCGGTTCCTCAGTCCTCCCCCGACTCCCCACCCCTGCACATTCCACCCTTCTGAGGCCTGTTTACCCTTCTGTTTCTCTGTGAGCTAGAGAAACCTAAAAGGTTGGGCAATGGGCATGTATTTTCAGTTTGCATAGATGGTCACGGTGTTACAGATTGTGCTCTTCTTCTTACTTTTCTAGCATAGCATCAATTTAAAGGCTGTGGTCGTGCTGCTGGGTGTGGGCCACTCATGTGCACATCTGTCACTTTACTCACCCATTTCCCTGTGATAGATGCCCGCCAGGGTTACCTCTAACTCTCCACTGTCCCCAAACAATACTGTGGTAAATCGCCTCTTTCCTGTCTCTTTGTGTGCAAATATTTGGAAAATATGCCCGGGAGCAAAATGTCTAGGACTTGAGATACACAAATACCAGATGTCAGCAGAGTGCAGTTGGCCTCCAAACTAGCTGTGCCCAGCTACATGTTAACCAGCAGCACATGGAGCATCTTGACCTTCGCATCCCTGTGGCTAAAGCAAGACTCAGAGAAGCCAGTGTAGCTTAGTTTAAAATTAGCAAGGAAAAGCCATTATTTTAAGGACTGTCTCCTGAAAGTGGCTGTATTAATTCATTTTTCATTACTCTAATGAAATACCCAAGGCTGGGTGCTTATAAAGAAAAGGGGTTTATTTACCTCACAGTTTGGAAGGTTGAAAATCCAAACAGCATAGCACCAGTGCCAGGGAGGCCTGCCTTCGGCTATATCACCTCGTGGTAGTTGGTAGGTGGCACCACAATGACAGGAACACATGTGAGAGAGATGTCACGTGGCCGGACAGGAAGGCAGACTGAGGGGGAGAGGCCCATGCTGATGCCTCCCTCTTACTGTGCCTCCTTCTTAAAGGCCCCACCAGCTCTCAGGGCCACCACACTGGAGATCAAGCTCCTAGCACATGAACTTCTGGAAGAGACTGAAACCATAGCCAAACCATAACAGCAGGACTCTCCCTGGTGGGTAGAATTCTCCTTGTCATTTCCCAAACTTCTCCATGCCCCTGGAGCAGCTTCCCCACTGCAGACTTGGCATCTGGGGGTGGGTAGGTGGGGAAGGGATGGTGGGTCAGCTAACCTGAGGGGCAGTGCAGTAGCCTTGGCAATTTGATAGGGGAAGCAGGGAACGAGAAGGGAGATGAACTCTTGCCCGGTATGAGCCATTCCAGGAAGCTTTCAAATCCTAACCCACCCCAAGTCTTCCAGCTGATGCTCACAGCAGCCCTGGACAGCAGATAGGGATGTGTAAAAATGAGAACCTCCATTCCAAAGTGAGGTGATTTGCCTTGGGAAGTGGCTAAGACCAGAACCTCCTGTGCCTCGTTGATATCCTATGGTATAGGGGCAGAGGTGGGTGTCTTGCTCCTCAGACAGGAAGGAGGAGGCAGGGAAGAAAAGAGAAAGGGGAAGGAAAAGGAAGATCCAGGCAGCTATTTCAATTCAACAAGGACATTCCCAAGGCCTGGCCTCCGGGCAGTCAGAAGCCAGAAACTCAACCAGAGTCCCATCAGTCCCCTAGCAGAGCCCCAGTGAAGCATCGCAGTGTCACCAATTGACTATCTTCCAGGCTCAAGGCCAACTCACAGGACCTGCAGCAGAGGCCTTGTGCGTAAGTTCAGGCTTCTGTCCTTGGGCCGTGTGTGTGCACAATGCATAGACAGTGCCACATGGTTACTGCTGACTTTACCACACCTGCTGGACCAGGGCCATGTGAATGCTTCTGACCTCCAACAAATGAAACTCTCACAGCTGTCATCAGAGGCAGAAGAGGTACTTCATGAGCAGGCAACTGCTAGGCCTGCTAGGATGCTAGGCCTTTTTGTTACTCTGGGATGGGAATCACGTTTGGGGCAATTTTTTTCTGTCACTAACTCTGGAGTCCCCAGGCTATCACCACTCACTATCTCTCCACCTGCTCCCACAACCTCACCTGGAGGCCTATGGCTTCTCTCTCTGCTGCATCTGTCTCAGGGAGGGCTGGAACAGAGGTAAAAGGGGAGATGTGAGAGTAGGAAGCCCCCACTAGACTCCAGCAGACACACGGGACTCCTGACTTGAGGCAGGCAGCTTTCTTCAGTCTTTTTTGAGTCTGCCTGGAAACCCTTCCTTTCTCTGCTTGGATACCTGGGTTCCTGACTGCCAGGGCCAAGAGCAAATCTCTTCCTCTGCTTACATACCCTGCAAAGGCATAACTAAGTTTGGAAGGATTCTAAAGCAGCAGTCAGGGTGCTATAAAATAGATATCACCAGGTGTTCCTACAGCAGGAAACACAAATGGCAAGAGAGGGTTTGAGGGAGGGAGGAAGAGTGACAGGCAGAGGAGGTAGAGACAAGAACCATTCCTCTTTGAGTCTTTGGCTCTCGAGAAATGGGAAGATGAATGTGCTATGTGTATCCAGGTTTGAAGGCCCTGGAAGGCAGAGGAGACCATGGCCTATGACAACAAGCCATGGAGCAGGAGGCTTGCGCACCAGAATGTAGCTTGAGGCTCCCATCTTGGGGGTCAGTGGAGGAGGCAGCTGAATCACCTCAAAGCCTGGGGCTGCCAGTCGCTATCAGCTATGAAAAATTCTAGGTGCATTGTTTTCAAAGAACTATTTTCAGAATTAAAATATTTTAAATATGCTTAATGAAATAATATTAATATCCCTGTGGATGGATATCACTGATTCTCAAAGTTTAGCATGTATCAGAATCCCCTGGAGAGCTTGTGAAACACCAATTGCAAGGTTTCTGGCGCGCAGCTAAGATTTGCACTTCTAACATGTACCCAGGTGATGCTGTACTGCTGGTCTGGGGACAATGCTTGCAGAACCACTATGTTAAGAAAATTCCTTTTGACCAGCAAGGAGCGTTTGCCTATCCAAAGTAGCTGCAAGTCGGTAAATGAAGCCAGGTTATTTTGATGGCATTCCTATGCAGGGTGAAGGGGTTTCAACAGGGAACAGGTGAAAGCAATAACAGAAAAAGCAAAACCATTTCCATAGCATGCATTCAGACTTCCCAATAGTCCAGTTAAAGTGTCTGAGATTGCAAGAGACAAAGGATGTTATTTAATAATAAAAGGTTCAATACAGTAAGAATATATAGCAATGATAAACATTTTTGCACCTACTAAGAGACCCCTAAAATATTTGAAGGAAAGATGGGAAGAACTGATGGGAAAAAAAAGCCAGTTCTACAATATGATTGGCGACTTCAGTACCCCATTTTTGACTATAGAACAGACAGAGGGACAGAAATGGAGTACTTGGACAACACCACAAGCCAACCAGACCTAACAGTGCAGACCATTCTGTTCAACCAAAGAAGACACATTCTTCCCAAGTGCACACAGACCCTGTTCTAGGCCACAAAACAAGTCTCAGATGTTAAAAGATCAGTATCACACAAAGCATCTCCTTCCACGACAACAGGATGAACTTAGACATCAGTAACAGAAGGAAAACCGGAAAATTCACAAATATGTGTAGATTAAACAGTTTTGAACAAATGAGTTAAAGAAGAAATCACAAAGAAAATTATAAAATGCTTAGATACAAATGAAAATGAACATAGACCAAAAAAAAAGCCTTATGGATGCAGCAAAAGCAGTGCTCGAAGAGAAATCTACAGCTGTGAATATTATGGGACAAGCACTACCTAGATACCAAAACCAGACAAAGACACGAAGAAAAAAATAAAGCTATAAGCCAATGTCCTTGATGAACACAGATGTGAAAATCCTCAAAAAAACACTAGCAAATTGATCTAACAACACATTAAAAAGATTATCCACCATGATCAAATGGGATTCATGCCAGGAACATCAGGATGGGTTCCATGTAGTCAAATCAATAAATGAGATACACCACATTGACAGGAGGAAGGACAAAAGCATGGGTCACCTCATCAGAAAAGGATTTTGATAAAATTCAACATCCATTCATGTTAAAATTTCTGAACAAGATGAGTGTAGAGGAAACGAAACACCTGTGTTCATGGACTGAAAGAGTCGACGTTGCTCCAATGTCCATATTACCCAAAGTGATCGACAGATTTAATGCAATGCCTATCAAAATACCAATGACATTCTATTTTTTTTTAAACTGGCCTCATTTTTATTTAAAATTCGTGAATTTTTGGCATTAATTTTTAAGATATGCTCGAAAATGCTATTCAACTTTTTTGTTTTGTTTTTTACTTTTATTTCTTTTTTTCATTATCTTTTTTTTGACAGTGAAAATTTTTTTAAAATTTTTTTCTTACATATATATGGGTAATAATGTCTGTCTCAATCTACCATCCTTCCCATCCCTAGCACCACACTCCTCCCCTCACTCCCCTCTGTACAATCCAAAGTTCCTTCATTCTTCCCTACATACTCCCACTATGGATCAGCATCTGCTTCTCAGAGAAAACACTTGACCTTTGGTTTTTTGGGTTTGGCTTATTTCACTTAGCCTGATATTCTCTAGTTCCATCCATTTACCTGAAAATGCCATCATTTCATTCTTCTTTAAGGCTGAATAATATTCCACTAGGTATATGTACCACATTTTCTTTGTCCATTCATCTGTTGAAGGGTATCAGGGTTGGTTCCATAGTTTAGCTGACATGAATTGAGCTGACATGACATTGATATGGCTGCGTCACTGTAGTATGCTGATTGTATTAAGTCCTTTGGGTATAAACCGAGGACTGGGATATAGCTAGGTCAAATGGTGGTTCCATTCCAAGTTTTCTCAGGAATCTCCTGCTTTCCAAAGTGGTGCACCAATCTGCAGTCCCACAACAATATATGAGCAAAACTATACCTTGGAGAAAAGATAGCCTATTCGACAAATGGTGCTGGGAAAACTGAAAATCCATATGTAACAAAATGAAATTAAACCTCTATCTCTTACCCTCTACAAAAATCAACTCAAAGTGGATCAAATACTTAGGCACTAGAACAGAGACCCTGCACCTAATAGAAGAAAAATAGGCCCAAATCTTCATCATATCAGCTTAGGACCTGACTTCCTTAACAAGACTCCTAAAGCACAAGAAGTACAATTAAGAATCAATGAATGGATGGATTCAAACTAAAAAGCTTCTTCTCAACCAAAGAAACAACCAATAATTTGAAGAGAGAACCTACAGAATGGGAAAAAAATCTTTACCACATGTACCTCAGATGGAGCACTAATCTCCAAGATATATAAAGAATTCAAAAAACTTAACCCCCACAAAACACAAATAACCCAATCAATAAATGGGCTAAGGAACCTACTTCACAGAAGAAGAAATACAATCAATTAACAAACATATGAAAAAATGTGCATCATCTCTATCAATTAGAGAAATGCAAATCAAAACTGCTCTAAGATTTCATCTCACTCCGGTCAGAATGGCAATTATCAAGGATACAAGCAACAATAGGTGTTGGCAAGAATGTGGGGAAAAAGTACACTCATTTATTGTTGGTGGGACTGTGGATTGGTTCAACCACTTTGGAAACCGATGACATTCTTCACAGAACTAGAAACACTATCCTAAAATCTGCATGGAACTATGAAAAACCCCAAATAGCTAGAGCAATCATAAGCAAAAAGAACAAAGCAGGAAGCACTGTTCTGCCTGACTTCCAAATATCCTACAAAGCTGTAGCCATCAAACCAGCGTGGTTGGTCTGGAATAGAGACAGACACGCAGACTAATAGAAATGAACAGAAAGCCTAAAAGGCTGTAGTGAACTGATTTTTCAGCCAAGGCACTGAGAACATTCACTGGAGAAAGGACAGTCTTTTCAATAAATGGTGCTGGGAAACTGGATGTCCGCATTTAGAAGAATGAAACTGGACCCTTATCTCTCACCAGTTACAAAAATCAATTCAAAATGGATATGTACGTGTAAGACCCAGAACTATGAAACTGCTAGAAGAAATATAAGGGAAACATTGCAGGACATTGGACTAGGCAAGGATTCTTTTTAGACAATACCCCAAAAGCATAGGAAACAAAAGTAAAAAAGACAAATGGGATTACTTCAAACTCTTCTACATAGCAAAGGTAACACCCAACAGAGCAAAAAGATCTGCAGAATGGGAGAAAATATTTGCAAACTATACATCTGACAGGGGGTTAACAGCCACAATATACAAGGACCTCTAAAAAACCTCAATGGCAAAGAAAAAATCAATTAAAAATGGGCAGTATACCTAAATAGACATTTCTCAAAAGATGACATGCAAATGGCTAACAGGTATGTACAGAAAATGCCCAACATTACTAATCATCAGGGAGATGAATATTAAAACTCAGTGAGATATTATATTAGTCCAGTAATACTTCAGTAATAATGATTGTTTCCAAAAAAAAGACAAAAGATAACAGAAGGAACACTTGCACACTGTTAGTGGGCATGTAAATTAGTACCATTATGGAAAATAGTATGAAGGTTCCTCAAAATTTTTAAAGTAGAACTATCTTAAGATCTAGCAATCCCACTACTGGGTGTACATCCAAAGGAAATGAAATCAATATGTCAAAGAAACATCTGCACGCCCATGTCCATTGCAGCGCTTTTTACAATAGCCAAGAAATGGAAACAACCTAAGTGTCTATCAGCTGATGAGTGGACAGAGAAAATGTTATGCATATAAATCACTGAAGACTACTCAGCAGTAAAAGAACAAAATGTAATTTGTGACATGGATGGAACTGGAAATCATTATGTTTAGTAAAATAAGCCAGGCACAGAAAAAGAAGTACCAAATGATCTCACCTATACGTGCAATCTTAAAAAAATTGATCTTATGGAAATAGGGGGTAGACAGTGGTTACCAGTGGCTGGAAGAGCGAAAGGGAAGGAAAGGGAAAGTTTGCTCCATGGGTACTAAATGACAAGGAGTAAGAAGTTCTGGAGTGAGACTGCACAGTGGGATGACAACAGATGACAATAATGTACTGAATATTTCAAAAAGCTACAAGAAATGATTTTGAAAGTTTTCAGCATAAGGAAATAATAAAATAAGGAGACAGGTTTACTCAGATTTAAACATTATATTATATATAAATACATATATACATACGTATATAAAATCATCATTTCACATTCCATAAATACATACAATTGTTATGCTTTTATGTATCAGTTAAAAGTAAATCTAAACAAAATAGATAACAAGAAAAATCTTAAATCAATAGCACCACTTACATTTTAAGGAACTAGAAGACAGCAAACTAAGCCCAAAAGCAACATCAGGAAGATGATAGAAAGGATTGGAGTGACAGTCAAATAGACAATAGAATAAAATAGAATCAATGAAACCAAGCACTGATTTTTGTGTGTGGAGCGGGGATGCTGGGGATTGAACCTAGGGTGCCTTGCCACTGAGCTACATCCCCAACCCTTTTTATTTTGAGACAGAGTCTCACTAAGCTGCTCAGTGCCTTAACCAAGTTGCTGAGGCCGACCTCAAATTTACAATCCTCCTGCCTAATCCTTCCAAACTGCTGGGATGACAGGTGTGTGCCCCTGCACCTGGCTAACACTGAGTCTATACAAAGATCAACAAAATCGACTAACCTTTAACTAGACCGACAAAGAACAAGAGAGAGAAGATGTCGATGAAGTGCCTTGCTCAGAGGGGCACAGCTTGGCGAGACTTTTGGACCCTGTGTCACTAGGCTGGTCCACCCAGACTCCCATTGGTATGGAAGCTGTTCCCCAACACAGCAGCCCAGCAGAAACCATGGCTCTCAGAGCTGCTGCTGCTCTTTTTCCGCCCAGGTCATCCAAACCTTGCCAACCTCATCCCCGCTTCCTCCACACACACCCCACTGCTCCCAGGCAGCTCAGGGGACCATGGTTTTCAAGCACCTGCTGGTTCACTCTCCCAGGCCTGCCTGCTCTTGCTCTAGCCACCACCCCTGGGGCCTGTCACCTCCTCTCACCCACTTATGACACCAGGCAACAGTGAATATGAGCAGGCCCTGGATAAGAAGGCCCTTTTCCAGGAAACCCCTAAAGGAACTTCTGCAAGGGAAGAATGGTCTCTGATGCCCAATAGGAACCCCACACCCAGCACCACTAACCAGCCTTCTCTCTCTCTCTCCTGCCTTTCTCTTCCACTTTTAGGATGCTCAAGAATATTTGGCCCACCTGGAAAATCTTTCCCCAAACTGATTAGTAATACCAAGGGCAGATAGGTCAGGCACAGGCCCCAAAGCATTTTAACTGAGACCTCAGGACACAAGGCCCAAGACGGTGTATTACTTTCCTAGGGTGGATGTAAGAATTTACCCAAAACTTGGTGATTTAAAACAATGAGCTACATGAGCTTACAGTTCTGGAGGTCAGAAGAGCAAAGCAGGTCTCTACTGGAGACCCAGGTGCTTGGAGGACTGCATTCCTTTCTGGAGGCTCTGAGCAGCATTCCTTCCCTGGCCTCTCCCAGCTTCTAGAGGCTGTTCTCATTCCTTGGTTCATGGTCCATTCTTCCATTTTTTAAGTCAGCAAAACTAGGCTCAGACCTCCTTGTCCTGTGGTCCATATCTTTCTCTATCTCTACCCCCCACCACCCCATTGATAAGGACCCTTGTGATTCCATGTGGCCCACCTGAATTATTGAGGATAATATTATTTCACTATGATTAGTAATCTTAATTCCATCTGCAACTATAATTCCCCTTTGCCCTGTAAGGTAACATTTCCACGGGTTCTTGGGAATACATCTTTGGGGGCCATTACTCTGTCTTCCACAGTGGGGGACTTCAGACCCCATAGGGAGATGTTTGGAGCTGGTAGCCTTAACTTCCTCTGTAGCTCCAGGTTCCTTCAATCACGGCCACCTGGGTTTGCTGCCCACAACGCTCTAACCAGCCCGGGCCTTGGGGATATCCATGTAATCGGAGGCCCCAAGGGTGTTCTTCAACAACCTCAGGCTAAAACTGGGACCCCAAGAAGAGTGTAACTTAAGTCCAGAAAACCTGGTGGAGCCTCTTGAATGAGCTTTCCTTCTCTCGGTGCCAAGGAAGGGCTGTGTCAGAACGCTGGGCCTTCTCGGCTGAGTTAGAAGGTTCATCCTGCATTCGAGGAATCTGAGCCATGGACAGTGGGAAAATCACCAGTGGTGTCAAAAAGACGCGAGTTTAAAACCAAGCTCTGGCACTCACCATTCTGTGATCTGGGGCGAGTAGCGCTTGGCTAGCAAGACGAACGACGACGCCACAGTGCCCCCTGCCGGCCGGGCTCTCTCACTTGCACTCTCCGCCCTGCTGCGCTGCCCTGCCCCCTCTGAATATCTGGGGTCCCGGAGCTCACCCTGGGGACTTGAGGATTTCCGCCTATCCCAAGGGGAAGAGAGTGCACAACCAAGAAGGTGTCAGCTCTGTCCCTCCCGCAGGTGGCCCAAGCAGCATAATGGCACCTGGGGAAGAAAGCTGAACAGGGCTCTTCAACATCGTTGCATGGGTGAAGTGGAAGGGAATGTCCAGTTTTCATGTGGGTAACTCCTGAGCCAAACACTTCGTGAGTCTCTAAGGGTGCCCTGAGTCTGCCCCCATCCACTGGACGTGGACATAGTTTCCAGTAGAACCCATTCTAAAAGCTATCCATTCTGTGATTTGCCACACATTTTAATAGATGTCTTATGTATGAGCTGCTAATTCATTCATCAAACATGTATTGAGCTGCTATTCCGTGCAGCTCATGTGCTAGTTGTGAAGGACACAGAGAAGTCCAGCGTGCACTTGCACACACGTTCCTATCTCCTTTGCTTCATCTGCCTTATTGTTTGATGTAGCACTTGCTGTCTGAAATATTGCATATTTTATTTTTATTTTATTGTCTGTTGCCAAATATGTGCACATGCAGGGCTCCACACAATTTGTGTCTCTTGCATCTCTAGCACTTAGAGAATTGCTTCACACATAGGACTCAACACTGATAGATTCAAGGAGTTCACAATTCAGTAATCTGATTTATTCCTCAAAGTTCCCTAAAACAAGTGGCTTATACTCCCCATTTTACAAAAGAAACAACTAAGGACCGGGAACTTCAGAGGCTTACAGGGAGTGACGCAATTCTTTTTTTTTTTTTAAATTTACTTATTGATTCATTGAACACAAATGGAGTACAGCTATTGTTTCACTGGTTGTACACAAAGTAGAGTCACACCATCTGTGCGTTCATGCATGTACACAGGGCAATGGTATCTGTCACACATTCTGTTATTATTTTTACCCCCCACCTGCCCCCACTCCTCCCTTCCCTCTATGCTATCTATCCTTCCTCCATTCTTGCCACCCTTCCACCCCACATTATGCATCATCATTCATTCATCAGAGAGACCATTCAGCTTTTGGATTTTTGGGATTGGCTGATCTCACTTAGCATAACAGTCTCCAACATCATCCATTTACCTACAAATGCCATAATTTTATTCTTCTTTATGGCTGAGTAATATTCCATTGTGTATATATACCACAGTTTCTTTATCCATTCATCTACTGAAGGGCATCTAGGTTGATTCCATAATCTAGCTGTTGTGAATTGAGCAGCTATGAACATTGATGTGGCTGCATCACTGTAGCAATCTGACGCAATTCTCAGGGGCAGAGTTGGGAGGCAGATCCAGGTCTACTGACTGCTCTCAGTGTTCCCCCCAAAATGCTAACTATTGGATAAAATAGAGGGAAGTAAGAGAAATTTCTATCAGCATTGTTTTGAATTTTACTTTATTGATCATAAGTAATGAGTAAGTTAACAGTGCAATTCCTATGGCAAGATGGCAGACTACATCTGCTTAAAAATCCCTCCCTGGGCTGGGGTTGTGGCTTAATGGTAGAGCGCTCACCTGGAACCCAGGAGGCACTGGGTTCGATCCTCAGCACCACATAAAAATAAAATAAAGGTATTGTGTCCACCTACAACTAATATATATTTAAAAACCCCTCCCAGATCATTACATATAAAAATGTTAAATAAAATGATTTTAGATACATTTAAATAGATGTGTGTACACACATTTAAAGTTATACTGAGACAGCCACACAATTAGGAAAATAGTCAGCAGAAATCACATTAAAATCAAAATTCTATAGGAATGTGCTGACTTTTGTCCTGAAGATAAATGCTAATTCCTGATAGCCTAGAGCCACAGTTTGACTGAGCTCTGCCGGGCACAAAAGAGAAAGAAGTAAGAAGGGGGTTTGCTTTGGAGGATTTAAAACCAACATACTACAGTGATGCAGCCACATCACAGTTTATAGCAGCTCAATTCACAATAACTAAGCTATGGAAACAACTGAGGTGCCCTTCAACAGATGAAAGGATGAAGAAAATGTGGTATATATACACAATGGAGTATTACTCAGTCATGAAGAAGAAGGACTTTATGATAATTGCCAGAAAATAAATGGATCTGGAGACCGTCATGCTAAGTGAAAGAAGCCAAGTCCCCAAAAGCCAAAGGTCAAATGTTTTCTCTGATATGTGGAAGCTCACCCTGAATAAGGGAGGAGGGGAAGGGGAAGAATAGAATTTCAACAGATTAGACAATGGGTCATGGAGGGAAGAGAGGTGGGATAGAAAGAGGAAAGATATTTGAATGAATCTGATCTAATTTTCCCACGTACATACATGAAAACAATACAGAATGCACCATTATGTACATCCATAGAAGGGAACCCTAAGTAGAATAAGATAAATTCCATGCTTGAATAATGATATCAGAATGGATTCTATTGTCAGGTATAACTAAAAAGTACCAACAAATTTAAAAAGAAAAAAGGGAGTGGAGTTTGCTTTGGGGAAGAGTTCTGATCAGAGGCCTCTGCGTAAACCTAGGGATGCCAAACAAAGGTCAACAGCTTCAGGGGGTAAGCACAGAGGGGAAGGGGAACATTCCCTTGAGGAATCCGTAGAGTTAGGATGTAACTCGATGGCATCGCACTCACCTGGCGTGCCTGAGGCCCTGGATTTGATCCCAGGAACGATGAAGAATCCTTAGCCACCTGTCCATATTCAATGAGAAGGGGGAAAGAATCCTGCCCCTGCCCCTGGCAAAACTGCAGAACTTCCCCTGCAAGTAGAAATTTTGGTTTGAAATTGGTAGAGCTTCCTGGTATCTAAAAGCAAATATAGATTCTCTTTGAAAGTTTAAGCCAAGACCTAAAAGATTTCTTAGTTATACGGAACACCATTTCATAGTCACAAGTCACAAAACTTATGAGGAGACAAACTGCCCTGAGGTGGGTTCCATGCCCAGATCAGACGATCTCGCCTTCTGAGAGCAGGGAATTTCGACATCACTGGAAAGTGAAAAGCCAGTGAGAAAGTATGGGGGAGAGGGATCCCAGAGAAATTAGTCCAGAACGTGAAGCCATTTTCACCATAGGATACTAAAAGGAAAACGACCCTCAGAAGAATTGAAACCCACATTCAAAATGATGTCAGCCCTAATTACATTAAGATGACTGGGAAAAGCTGGTGCCTCTTGTCTAGCTATATAATCCTCTTAAATTGTAACGTGATAATGCAGACTTCAATTGCTCAAGTTTGTAATATGCAATGTCCAGCATTAGATTAAAAATAGCCAAGCGTAACAAAGGATAACATATTGGTGAAACTCAGGATAACTGATAGATAGTAGAAATAGACCTTGGGAACATCCAGGATTTGAAGTTAACAGAAACAAACTTCATCATGGCTATGGTTAATTGGTTTAAGAAATACAGTAAAAGTTCAGAACAGAATGATATAGTATAAAGAACTTCAAACTACAAATTCTGCTACTTAAATAATTAAAATTATGAACTCAATAGATGGGTTTAACAGGAAGTCAACCGAAGTCAACTGAAGAAAAAATTAGTGAACTGGGAGGAAGATCAGAGAAAATATATACTCTAAAGCATAGGAAGCTAAAGGTTGAAATAGAGAAAGGAATGTAAGAGGTATCCAGGACACAGGGAGAATAACCGGCCTATTTGTGATTAGGAGTCACAGAAGGGGTGGAGAAAAGAGAGTGGGGCAGAAGCACTACAGAAAAAAAGAATTTTCAAAAATTGATATCAAACCACAGATTTGAGCAGCACTATAAACCCAAGAAGAATAAAAATAACACCTTACACTCACACATTGCTGGTGGGGCTGAAGATTGGTACAACCACTCTAGAAAGCAGAGTGGAGATTCCTCAGAAAACTTGAAATGGAACCACCATTTGACCCAGCTATCCCACTCCTGGGTTTATACCCAAAGGACTCAAAATCAGCACACTACAGTGATGCAGCCACATCAATGTTTATAGTAGCTCAACTCACAATAGCCAAACTATGGAACCAACCTAGGTGACCTTCAAAAAAAACCATGGAAGACTCCAGACACAGAAAACCCAGTGATAGGAAAGATAGTAAAATGACTCAGACATTATTACCCTATGTGCATATATAACTGTACAACTGGTGAGATTCTACATCAAGCATAACCAGAAGAATAAGATATTATACTCCATTATATATAATGTATCAAAGTGCATTCTAATGTCATATATAACTAAATAAAACAAATTTTAAAAAATTTTTAAAAGATTATAATAAGTCAAGAAGCTGAATACAAATAAAAGTTTAAACATTTAATCTCTGTGTATTAGTTAGGTTTTTGGAGCTATGACAAAATGCCTAAGTAAACAACTTAAAAAAGTAAAGAAAAAAATAAAATGTAGTATATATACACCGTGGAATATTACTCAGCCTTAAAGAAGAATGAAATGATGGTATTTGCAGTAAATGGATGGAACTGGAGACTATTATGCTAAGTGAAAAAAGCAAATCCCCCCAAAAAACAAAGACCAAATATTTTCTGATATGCAGATGCTGAATCACAATAGGCAGGAGAGGGGAGTGTGGTGGTTCATTGAGTGGAAGCCGGGGATTTGGGGGAAGGGAGGGGAGACAGGAATGGGAAAGGCTATAGAATGAATCAGACATAACTTTCCTATGTTCATATATGAATACATGTAACTCCAGTGTAAGTCCACATCAGGTACAACCACAAAATGTACGTATGTCAAAATACATTCTATTGTCATGTATAATTAAAAAAACAAAAATATTGTACTTAATAAGATAAACATAACTCTCCTATTTAAAAAAGAAAACTAAAACTGAAAAAATATATATATAAAATCACCTATTTAGACATATCACAGTGAGCTGATGAAAAACAAAAAATTTCAGAAAAATAAATCCTCAAATGAGCAGTACTAAGACTGACAACAGACTTTAAAATGGGAGCAATGGAAACCAGAAAACAAAGGAAAGTCATCTTGAAATAGCTGCCAAGCTAGAATTTTATGCCTGGGGAAAATATCCTTCTGAAACTTAAGAAAAACTACAGATACTGAAAGACCAACAGTACTGAGAAAACTTTACCAGTGAAGAGGATATTCTAATTAAAAACCTGCCCACAGGGGCTGGGGTTGTGGCTCAGTGGTAGAGCGCTTGCCTAGCATGTGTGAGGTACTGGGTTCAATCTTCAGCATCACATATAAATAAATGAGTAAAATAAAGGTCCAAAATTAACTAAAAATTTAAAAATTAAAAAGTTTTAAAAAATTTGCCCACAAAGAATTTGGGCAATTTTGCCAACAAATTCTTCCAAATAGTTAAGAAATAATACTAATCCTACACAAAATCTTTCCAAGTATAGGAAAAGAGGGAGGAAAATCAGTTATATAGCTCATTAATGAAGAAAATTACATGCCTATTAACGTTTAAAGCAAAACTTAAAGATATAAATTCCGTCCCACGTTCAGACATTAGAATCCTGTTTTTATGTGCATGTTGGAGATTGAACCCAGGGCTTGTAGATGCTAAGCACCCCCTCTACCACTGAACTATACCCTGAGCCCAGAATACTCAATATGGGACGATATCATTTCTCAAATGAATCTAAGCAATTTGATTCTAAAATCATATAGATATTGACACACAACAACTTGGATAGATCTCACAGGAATGTGCTGAATAAAAAAATTAATTTGGTTCCATATATAATGATAAATATGATTCCATATATAGCTTTATTTTGGGCAGTGCTGAGGATTGTATATGTAAGCAAGGGTTCTAATCACTGAGTTACACCCCCACCCAATGTTCTTGAGGTAATGAAATTACAGAGTCAGAAAACAGACTAATGGCTACCGAGGGTCACTGTTAGGAGGTTTGGGCAATGGCTCATGGAATAGGGAAGCAAATAAGGAAGATGTAAAACTGTCACTTAATGATAACATAATTGCATTCATAAAAGAAAATGAGAAAAACAAGTCAGGCCTGGTGTCTCATATAATTCCAGCTACTAGGGAGACCGAGGCAGGAGGATCACAGTTCCAGGCCAACCTGAGCAACACAGCCAGATCCCATCTCAAAATTTTAAAAAGCCAGGGAAGTAGCTCAGTGGTAGTAAACTTGCCTAGGACCTAGAAAAGTCCTGGGTTTAATTCCCAGCGGCACAAAAAACAGTAATAACAAGATCCACCATTTGACCCAGCTATCCCACTCCTTGGCCTATACCCAAAGGACGTAAAATTAGATTACTACAGTGATGCAGCCACATCAATGTTCATAGCTGCTCAATTCACAATAGCTAGATTGTGGAACCAACCTAGATGCCCTTCAATAGATGAATGGATAAAGAAACTGTGGTATATATACACAATGGAATATTACTCAGCCATAAAGAAGAATAAAATTATGGCATTTGTAGGTAAATGGATGATGTTGGAGACTGTTATGCTAAGTGAGATTAGCCAATCCCAAAAATCCAAAGGCTGAATGGTCTCTCTGATAAATGAATGATGATGCATAATGCGGGGGAGAAGGGTGGCAAGAATGGAGAAAGGATAGATAGCATAGAGG
>JAJEJO010050059.1:51830-64112 GCA_020662805.1 Glaucomys volans
AAAAAAATAAAAAATAAAATTAAAAAAAGTCATGAGAGGAGAACCCCTCCTCTGCCATGGCTCAGGGTGCAGGCTGCTGGGCAAAGCCACACCCCGTTGTTTGGAAATTTTGAAATTGAAGGGCAGAGCTGGTCCTTTGCAGATGCTCCAGGCAGGCGGGTGTTGGGTGATGTGTCCGGCCTTCTCCTAGTAGGTCGTCCCCCTTAACCCCAATGATGGCTTCCTTGTAGCCACTGAAAACGTGACAGTGATGGTGGCAATGCCATTGTGTCTTATACCTCCTTTTTTAGATTAGCTCTACTTTAAAAATTGCTGCTATAAAGTTATTGTCCTTCCCTTTGCCCAGTGTTGTGAAGGTGGTTGAAAAACACCTTTGAATGACTGACATTGACTTTGGAGTCAACTATTGCAGAAAAGAAACTAGATATATGTTGGTCCCAAGACACCCCACCACCAACAACCAATAATCTTTCTCTACTTTTTCAGAGCCGGGGACATCTGATGATCTTCAGATGACATCAAAGTGCTGGCCAAAGACTTGCTAATCTTGTTCTTTAAATATGAAATAATGTTTAACTTGCGCGGTAAAAATGTGTTTATCTAAAGAATCATAGAAACTGATTTAGGAAATGAAATTCAGTTGTCCTCTCAAGGATATTCTGGCAAAAGAGATAAGAAAACACAGGCCTGGATGATGAAGACCTTCCTCCCCCATAACAGTCCTTTTGCATACCTGAGTTAAAATGCAGCTTGACAACAATAGCCCTTTCCACCTTCTCAGGGTCAGCCCTTCAAAAAATCTGACTTCCTTCCCACCAACTCTCCCTCCCTGAACCGAGTCTGATAACAAAAGGACAGAATCCAGCACATGGTGAAAGCACATTGGTTCAAGTCTTAACCAGCTGTATGCAATTATTCCCAAGCAGTTCCTGCTTCTGGTAGAATGAATTATGCCCCCTCCCTCCCCAAAGCTCCTCTGAGATGCAGGGGTACCTGAGATTCTGCTGAAGTAGCCTCTAAGGGTGAGAAGAAAACCTCTGGGAGGGAGGGGCCGGCGTTCACTTCGAGAGCTATAGATGCAGAGATCAGCTCCTGAACAGCTGGGGGTTGAGTATTGGAGGCAGGCCCAGGATACCTAGTTCCAGAGGCTCTTGGCCAATAAGGGGGTCCTGCCTGTCCCCTGTGGTGACCAATTGATAATCACTTGCCACGTAAAGGCCTGGTGTGGTGCTTTCAGGGGTAGCCAGGAGACTGCCTGCCCTCTATAGCCAGGTGGTCTGAGCAGAGGGACCTAACCTGCAGCTGCGTACAGGAAAGCAGGCAGGCCATGGTGGGTGCAGGCGCTGGGGCTGCATGAGACGCTACATTTTGCTTGTGAGGCAGACAGTACTCTCTCCAGTTTGTAGATGAAGAAACAGTCTCAGTGGCCTTGACCGCCCAGCCCTTCCAGGGCAGGAGAGGGCTTTGGCCTCAGGGACTGGAAGCCTTGGGAAGAAGCCAACTGTGTTGGTGGATCTGGGCGCTCGTCCTGCGGTACAGGGCAACCATGCTACAAAATGCTTTGCAAACATTCTTAGGTGTTTCCAGGGCTGGAAATTTCCCTGAGAAAAACCACCTGCTGTTGGTTTACCTTCTTCCTGACACCTGGACCTCAGAATGGGGTCCCATTTAAAAACAAGGCTGTTGTAGATGTAATTAGTTAAGAATGAGGTCATACTGGAGTAGTAGTAATCCAATGTCTTGTGTCCTTAGTATCATTATGTAATATTAGTAATAATCATAATTCAATAAGTCATTATTAGTGCATTATGTTACACATAATAAATTATGTTACCTTACATCCAGTGGTGACACAGTGTGGGTATTCTGGACAAAAGGACGATTTGCATCCCAGGCAGGATGGCACAGAATTTTGTGCTACTCAGACCAGAATGGTGCACAACTTAAAACTTATTGTTCATTTCTAGAATTTCCCATTTAATATTTTTGCACCACTGTTGGTTGTGAGTAATTGAACCTGAAGAAAAGAAACCAGAGAGACCATAGATAACAGGGGACTACCACACTCTTATACCACACCGTCCTCGGCCCCGGCAGGCCCACAGACAGCAAGAGCTCATTTCTTTGCTGAAGAGCCTGGAAATACTCTACTGCCTGCCCAGGGGAGACATGGACAAGGCCTCATGGCTGCCATTACCCTTCCAGTCCATCTGGTTGACCTTCCCACTGCTTTCTGCTTTCCCAAAACAAACCTTGGCCTCTTGTTGCTCATTCATTTCTGTGTGCAGAGAAGCTCAGCATGAAATTGCTCTCCTAACCGTTTAAAAGTGCTCCCTCTTTATCTTACGGTCCTCTGTGCCAAATGAAATATCCTGAGGAAAGTTTTAGGCCCTACTTTTCCAAATGACAGTGTAGGTATTTCTGGTATGCTAGAAACTCTCACTGGCTGCCCTCCTCCTTGATAAAGGATTAAATCTTGGAAAACATTGTACTTTCAGCTAGGAGGCTTAACAAATGTCACAGCTACTAAGTGTCCTTCTCAATTGAAACCACAAAATCCCCATTTATAAGATAAACCCAGAACCTCGTCCCACAAGTGAACATGAGGCACTGGCAAAAACAAGGCCAAACAATTTAGTGTCCCTTAATAGAGGACGGACAATCCATACCACACAGCCATTTAAAACAAAGAAGAAAGAAAAAACTGATAAACAGGTAAGAGATCACATGTATATTATTTTTAAGTGAAAATGGTGCAAAGCTATAGAGTGTGCTCCAACTGTTTTAAGAAAGAGGGAGAGGATCAAGTATACATTTGTATTTTCATAAAGAAATAAAGAGGGTCATGCCAAAAATCAATAAATTGTTGCGATTGTTAATTTCATGCGCCAATCTGACACAGCATCAAGGTATTTGGTCAAACCCAGTCTCAATGTGGCTGTGAAGGTAATTTTCAGATAAGAACAGCATTTAAATCAGTGGGCTTTGAGTAAAGCAAGTCACCCTCCACAGCCTGGTTGGCCTCATCCAACCAGCTGAAGGCCTTAGAGCAAAAACGGAGATCCCCTGAGGAAGAGAGGATCTGACTCCAGACTGCCCTGGGCTTCAACTCCAGCATCACGCTCCCCTGGCACGCAGCCTGCCAGTCTGCCCTGCACAGCGTGGACTTGCCAGCCCTCATGAGCACAGGAGACAACCCTATAAAATTCTCTCTCTGGAGAACCCAGACTAATGCAGGGGGGATCTACTGGAGTTGAGGAGAAAGTAGAAGCAGGATCAGAGAAGACAGGACTGCAACAAGATTGTTCAATGTATTGCTTTTTATATCATTTTAGAAGTACATGCATGCATTCCCTATCAAAAATGAAATGATAAAAGAACTTAGAAATGAGGGGCACAAGGTTTGTTGAGACAGGGTGGGACAGGAGAAGATTGACGGTTTTCCTTGCTGCGTGGTCTTATGGTTTAGGATCTGAAGTGTCCTTCAAAAGTTTGTGTGCTCAGGCTTGGTTCCCAGTGTGGTAGCGTTCAGAGGTGGGCCTTCGGGGAAGTGTTTGGATCACCAGGACTCTGACCTCATAAATGGTTTTATCCACTGATGGATTCATAACTTAATGGATTTGGGGAGGGGTTTTATTATGATAGCCCTCTGGCCACCATGAGCTGAGTAGCTCTGCTCTCTCACATTCTCCCCACTGTGATGTTTTCCTTACTAAAGGCCCAAAGCAATGGGGCCAAGCAACCATGGACCTCTGAAGCTGTGAGCCACAATAAACCTTTCCTGCTTTTAAATTGCTTTCCCTGGGATAGTTTGTCACAGCAAAGGAAAGCTGATACATGACAATGACACATGACAATCTGGGGTTTTCTCTCATGCCAACAGTGGTAAGAATTGGGTAGTTTTTAATTCTGTTCACCAAAGGTGGGGTTTGGTGGGAGATGAAGAACAACAACAGTGAGGTCTCAGTGTATGTGGGCATAGCCTGGGCTCTTTCACCACTGCTGAAGTTTAGATCTTGAATGTCTCCCAAAGGCCATGTGTTGAAGGCCTTTGGGAAATCAAAACAGGCCACCTCTTGGGTGGTGTTATTGGGAGGTGGTGTACATTTTAAGAGGTGGCCTAGTGGGAAGTCTTTGGGACCTTTGGGGCTTATACCTGAAAGGGATAACGGGATCCCAGCCCCTTCTTCCTTTTTATTTTTTCTTCCCAGCTGTGAAGCAAGGGTTTTACTCTGATGTGCTCCCCACATAGTGTGTGCCTTACTGCAGAACCAGAGCAATAGGGCCAAACACTCTCACACTGAAACCTCCAAACCTGAGCCAAAATAACCCTTTTCCCTTCATACATTTATTATCTCAGGTATTTGCCCTGGGGACACCGGGCTCTGATGTAGCAGCCGCAGCTACACTGCCTGTCCCCTGGGCGGAGGGTTGCTGCCCTGTTACCCTAACATGGCTTCCTCCTTCCTGCTAGAGGAGCACCAGCAACAGCCAAAGCATCATTCTGTGGCCTGTTTTTATCTCACCTCTCACTGCCCAGCCTCTAAACACCAACACTGGTCACAGGTAGGACAGTGGAGAGCCCTTCCTCCCCTGCCTGACTCTCCAGAGAGAGCACTTCCCAGACCCCAGAGAGTCCCTGCCTGTCCTGTAACCCAGGGAGACTTGCCTGTTCTTCTGGCAACTCCATGTCTCTGTCATCATCTCGCTCTCATCATCCATCACTGTGAGGACTGCAAAGGGTCTGAGATCATGCCCAGCCTGCAGGTTCCTCAGGGCCTGCCACGATGACGCAGATGCTGGCAGAAGACATGAGTCTCCTGAGACAGAGAAAAAGGATTTCATTACTCACAGCCCAGAGGTGTCATGAACTGCATGTCTGTGTCATTTCCCTTCGCCCCCCTTTATTCATTTCCCAGGGCTACTATAATAAATTGTCACAAACTTAGTTGCTTTGACACAACAGAAATTTCTTCTCTTACGGTTCTGAAGGCCAGAAGTCTGGACTCAAGTTGTCAGCAGCACTGGCTCATCTGAAGTCTCCAAGGGAACATCTAATCTGTTTTATGCCTCTCTCCTGGATTCTGGTGGTGGCTGGCAATACTTGGCATTCATTGGCTTGTAGTTATGTCACTCCAATCTCTGCTTGTCTTCACATGGCTTTCTCCCCACTCATCTTCTCCATGTTTCTTCTTATAAGAATCCCAATTGTTTGATTTGGGGCTCACCTTAATCCAGTATGACCTCATTTTAACTTGATTACATATATAAAGACCTTATTTTCCACTACAGGTACCAGATGTTAGGACCATATCTATTAGGAGTACAGAGTTCAACCCACTGTACCCTCCAAATTCCATGGGGGTGATGTTAAGACAGGTACAAGCACAGGTACAAGCATCCAGGTAGAGTCAAGCACTGCTGAGGACACCAGAGTCTGAGGTCATGCCTCACAGTTTGAGGAGTCCTGAACTTGGGAATCATTATTCTTTCATAAGGAGCTGCAAGCAATTGTGCCCAAACTTTTCCCCCAAGGGAGAGATCATCTTTATTATACTGAACAGCAAATAAATATACCCTGTTCTACAGAGGGAGACATTTTATCTACCTTCCAGGACTGTTCACTATACCAATAAGTATACTATACCAAAAAGGTGGTCCAGATCGGAACTATCTTTCATGTCAGAGCCTGTTTATGAGATATGCAAAATCAGGAGAGACCCACAGAGAACTGTCTCCGCATAGGACACGACCTCACTGGAGAAAGAGATGGCAGATCAGCATCTCCACAGAGAAACAGGACATTGGAGCCCCAATGTCCTGCCATATGTGAGGCAGGCCTGAGCTGGACTTGGCCGTGGAGGCTGGCTGGACACCCTCTTTTCTCTTCCTCTTATCTTCCATGCAACAGACATGAGGAGCCAGATCAGGGTCTCCTTTGGGACCCTGTGACTTTTTTGCCCTATCTTTTCCCACAAGGAAGCTTGAGCCAAGCTCAGACTGCATCCCAGGACTGCTTGGACCACAAGCACATGCCTTTGCTGTCCACCTGTCCTCACACTGTGATGAGCCAGGTGAGCACAGCTTAGAAGTTAAGCACCTGGTCCATATGCCCAGTTCTGCCTCTGGATGATCTCAGGAAAGAAGTGCATCCCCATAAGTCTTACAGATGGGGATCACAAGCGTGCCCAAGTCATAGGATAGCTATGAGGATGGGAAAGTTGGTACACATCGAGGACTTAGGACAGCACCCAGCACACAGTGAGCACAATAAAGGTTGGTGTTCACACTGCAGCAAGGCCAGTGTGCATTAATCTGCATAGTGGGGTGGGCAGGGCCTGACCTCTGTGCTGTAACATTGGAGCCCAGCAAAGAGCCTGGGGTGCTGGTGGTTGATGGGGTGCCTTGTAAGACAGGTAGAGTATGTGAATTGCCCACTGATGGGCACCCAAACTGATGGAGAAGCACAGCCGAGGCTTGGATCAGGTTATGCTGCAAGGCAAATGTGGAATTTTGGAAGACAGCCACTTGTTTTGGGTCTCACCTCCTTTAGGGCATCACAAGCCACAAACCAGCCACCCTGGGGAAGGGCAGGGAAGTAGGATGGGAAACTTACCAGTTTCAAATCATTGAAATTAAAAATTCACAATACTCTAAAAAGTCCCCAAATAAATCGTTTATAAATGGGAATTTAAGATTCACCTAGGATGGTATTTTAGCTCAGCAGGAAAAGAGTGAGCCATGTAATGCATGGGTCTGGCACAACTGGTCATCCAGTTGGAAGACTGTCAACTATTTTGATGGGCTCTATTTTACACAATATACCAAAATGAAATTGAGAGCAATGAAAGATAACTATGTGTGGGTTTTCTCTGGGTTTTCTATTCTGTTCCATTGTTCTACATGCCTGTTTTGGTGCCAATACCATGCCATCCTTGTTAGTATGGCTCTGTAGTATAATTTAAGGTCTGGTATTGTGATTTCTCCTGTGTCACTTTTCTCACTATGGATTGCTTTGGCTATTCTGGGCCTCTTATTTTTCCAAATGAATTTCATGACTGCTTTTTCTATTCCCTATTGGAATTTTAATAGGAATTGCATTAAATCTGTATAGCGCTTCTGGTAGTGGCCATTTTGATGATATTAATTCTGCCTATCCATAAATAGGGGAGATCTTTCCATCTTCTAAGGTCATCTTCAATCTCTTTCTGTAGTGTTCTAATAGTTTTCATTGTAGAGGTCTTTCACCTCTTTCATTAAATTGATTCCCAAGTTTGTTGGTTGGTTTGTTGGTTTGAGGCTCTTAGTGGATGGGGTAGTTTTCCTAATTTCTCTTTCAGCTTATTCATCATTGGTGTATAGTAACATCATTGATTTGTGGGTGTTAATTTATATCCTGCTACTTTGCTGAATTTCTAGAAGCTTTCTGATGGCATTTTGGAGTCTTCTAAATATGGAATCATGTCCTGAGCAAACAGAGATAGTTTGAGTTCTTCTTTTCCTATCTGTATTCCTTTAATTCCTTTCTTCTGTCTAATTGCTCTGGTTAGGGTTTCAAGGACTAGGTTGAGTAGAAGTGGTGAAAGAGGGCATCTTTATTTTGTCCCAGTTTTTAGAGCAAGTGCTATCAATTTTTCTCCATTTAGAATGATGTTGGCCTTGGGTTTTGAGATTGAGACAAGATGGTGGATCAGTGGGACGTAGCTTTTCTCACATCTCTGTGTCTTGGGACTCAAACAGTGAGAAAAGTACTTCTCTGAGGTAAGTGAAGAAAGCACTACACTGATACTCAATATAGGACAGAAAGCCTTGAAGAATGGGAAATTTGGGGAACATCAGACAAGGATAAGGAACAGAATTGGAGCAGAGCTCCTGGTGGGAGCCAGGAAATTAGTACCCAAAGTCAGAAAAGAATGAAAAGTGCTGGGAAAGTCTTGGTGTGGGGACTCTCAGGATGGGAGGGGCAGCCTGTCCTGGGCTGACTCAGAAGCTATTCAGCTCATTATTACACAGAAGTCACCTGGTCTGCCTGCTGTGCCCGCGAAGCCCAAGCTGGAGGCATTTTGGTTCCTCCATGCAGCAGTGGTGCCAACTCAGACTGAGAACGTGGATCCAGGAGTTCCAGGCTGAGTCCAATACATGAATCCAGCAGATGCCAACTGTGAGATCTAAACTGAGCCTAGCAAATCAGGAGAATTCTGCTAAGGAGAATTTCTGGCATGGAGACCATTCTGCCTGGGGGTAATGCAGGTCAGAGAGACTGGAAAAAGCCCACCCTACCCTGCTCCCTTGAACCTGGGATCTGGCAGGACCAGTGGCAGAGAGAATATGAATGGGTGGAGTGACTGAGCTCAGTGCTCAGAAACAATCACTGGGAAGCCAAAAAGGACAGTGTCTCCTAAAAACAGAACCCACGAAGGACTGACTCCGCCTTCCCATGAGTGGCGTCCTGGGGTGGTGGGATACAGTTGTAGAAGTGCATTGATCCATTAATGTCCAATAACCCCCCATGCAATGAAACACATGGGGCAATACAAGACCTATCACCACCCCTGGGAGCTTTGCTTCCAGAAACTCATCTCACAGAATCCAATAGCAACAATAGCCTGAAAGTGAAGCCAAAAGTATCTTCCACAGCTCCTCATACCATCCCGCTGAGGAAGGAAGCTGAGAGATAGTTTGGCACAGACAGCATGCAAATACTCTCATTGACTCTTCTATTTTGTTTTTGTTGTATTTTGATTGATACACGGACATTCATACATTTGCGCACATACATATTTGTTTCTCCTTTTTTATTTTTAGCATTTCTTGAAGGTAGTTATTTTTCTGTGCTCTGTTTTTTGAGGGTTAGGGTTTTTGATTAGTATATTTTGGATTGGTTTTCTATTGTCTGTTTCACAACTCTGTTTCCCTTTGTTTGTATTTCTCTCTTTTTACTTGCTAATAGCCACACTCTATTCTTCTTTCACTCTTCTTTTAATTATTTTACTTCTCTTGTTTACTTCTCCCCTACTATGGTTTGGATGTGAGGTGCCCCCCTAAAATCTCACGTGTGAGACAATGCCAGAAGGTTCAGGGGAGAAGTGATTGGGTTGTGAGAGTCTTAACTGAATCAGTGACTGACTCCCCTCACAGGGATTAACTGAGTGGTAACTGAAGTGGTGGGATATGGCTGGAGAAGGTGGGAATTGGGGGTGTGTCTCTTTAGGGTATATATTTGGATCTGGCAGTGGAGACCTCTTTCTCTCTCTGCTTCTGAATCATCATGTGAGTTGCTTCCCTCCACTACTCTTCTGCCGTGATGTTTGGCCTCACCTGGAGCCCTGAGAAATGGAGCCAACCTTCTATGGACTATGACCTCTGAAACTGTGAGCTCCCAAATAAACTCTTCCTCCTCTCCAACTGTGATGGTCAGGTCCTTTAGTCACAGCAGCAAAAAAACTGACTAAAACATCCCCCCTCATAAACACACCCTACATTTGCCCTATTCCCCTCTTGAATAGACAAACCCTTTTCTACCCCCACCCACCTCTTCTTTCCTCTGAATGAACCCTATCTTTAACTGGATACTTACACATACTCATGTCTGTTTATTTATTCTAATTTATAGCATTTTTGAAGGCAGTTATTTTTCTTTTTTTATTTTAGTTCATTGCACACAAATGGAGTACAACTATCGTTTTTCTGGCTGTACACAAAGTAGAATCATACAATTTGAATATTCATACATATACATAGGGTGAAGATGTTTGTCTCATTCTATTATCTTTCCTTCCCCACCCCTTCCCCACCCCTCATTTTCCTCTATACAATCCATCCCTTCTCCATTCTTCCCATACCTCCCACCCCCACTATGTTTCATCAACCACTTATAAGAGAAATCATTCCACCTTTGGTTTTTTGGGATTGGCTTATTTCACTTAACATGATCTGAAGGCAGTTATTTTTCATGGATCAGTATTGTGAGGACTAAGATGTTCAATTAGTATATATCAACTTTGTTCTTGTATTTTTAAAAAATTTTTATTTTTTACATTTTCCTCTCAATTTTCTGTTTCCCTCAACTCTCTTTTCTTTCCTCTGCTAACAGTCAGTCTCTATTGATCTCTCTTTCCCTCTTAATTTCTTACTTCTATTTTCTCTCCTCCTCCCTCATTAATTATCATATCCTACATCACTTCAGTTCTATCCCTATTCACCATTTGAAATTGTAAACACTTAGGTAAACTTACTGTTTTTACCATGAACAATAACTGATCACATAATTTCTGATTGTGACAATCAGCATTGTAGATGTCACAGCAAGAATTACTGGGTTTAATGCTATAAATTGTTTACACTGGTTATTGTTATTATCTGTCTCCCCCTAAATGGTGAGGCACTGGAAACCTTTTGGGATGCTATAAGTCCACGTGTAGAAACTACTGCCTCAAAACTGTTAGATGGGTAGACAAAGAAACAACATGAACAAGCAAGGGAACAAATCTCCCCAACCAAACCAAAATACTTCAATAACAAAATCCATTAACACCACAGTGGAAGGAATGTCAGACAGGAAGTGTATAATGTTCATAGTTAAATGAATGTGAGGTAAAGGATGATGTAAGGGAGAAAATATAGGAAACAAAAGATCACTTCAATAAAGAGATAGAGATTCTGAAAAAAAAACAAGCAGAAATCCTCAAAAGGAAAGAATCAATAAATCAAATTAAAAATTCATTGGAAAGCATCACCAGCAGACTAGGTCACTTGGAAGACAAGGTTTCAGACAATGAAAACAAGACATGTAATCTTGAAAATAAAGTTGACCATGGAGAAAAAATGTTGAGAGAGCATAAATAACTTCCAAGAAATATGGGATAACATGAAAAGACCAAACTTAAGATTTATTGGGATAGATGATGGCTTGGAAATATAAACCAAAGGAATGCCCGATCTTTTCAATGAAATAATATCTGAAAATTCCCCAATCCTTAAGAACAAAATGGAAAATCAATTATAGGAGGCATACAGGATCCCAAATATACAAAATTACAACAGACCCACACCAAGGCACATTATTATGAAAATACTTATCATGCAGAATAAGGATAGAATTTTAAAAAGAAAAATGACAGGTCATATTTAGAGGGAAACCAGTCTGGATCTCTGCTAATTTATCAACCCGACCCTTAAAGCTATGAGGTCTTGGAATGATATATACAAAGCTCTGGATGCCAAACAAGAATACTATACCTAGCAAAATTAAGCCTCAAAATTGATGATGAAATAAAAACCTTCCATGACAAACAAAAGTTAAAAAAATTCACAGCTAGAAAGCCTGCACTACAAAGCATGATCAATAAAATATCTCATGAAGAAGAAATGAAAAGTAAAATTGGAAACCAGCAAAGAGAGGAACTACACAGGAGAACAGTCCATCAAAGGAGAAACTCATTCAAATTTTAAAACAAATAAAATGATAGGAAATAAAAAAATCATTTCTCATCAGGCATGGTAGCACCACCTATAATCCCAGCAGCTCAGGATGCTGAGGCAGAAGGATCATGAGTTCAAAGCCAGCCTCAGCAATTTAGTGAGGACCTAAGGAATTTAGCAAGACTCTGTCTCTAAATAAAAATATTTTTTAAAAAAAAGAGCCTTCATCATTTCATTATTCTCTTTAGGATTCATTATGAAAAGAATCTTAAGCCAGGCACATGCCTGTAATCCCAGTACTTGGGAGGCTGAGACAGGCAATTGCGAGTTCAAAGCCAGCCTCAGCAACTTAGGGAGGCCCTAAGCAACTCAGTGAGTGTTGTTCTGCACCAAACAACAAAGGGCGGGGTGTCCTCTCTGGGCCAGCCAGAGGAGAACACGGGGTCGAGCAGGATGGTGAGTGTGGGCGACTGGAAAAGAAACCACACCAGCCGGGAGGTCTGTCGAAGCAGGATCTCGTTTAATAGGGAGGTGAAACAGGTATATGAAAAGGGAGCGAGGGGAGGAGATACAGGTGGGGGCCAATCATCTTAAAGGTCAACAGCCCATGCAGTATACAGCAAGGCCTGCAGGGCAGAGGTCTCCTAAGATGTAATTGTGGCCACGAGCTGCTCACATTCACGGAAGTCGAATGAGCCAATCCTGGGCCACCACCTTGGTGGTACCACGAGTGGGGGAGGCTTTTGCCCCAAGGATGTTGTTGTTATTAAGGTCTCCATTTTAAGGTGTGTTCCTACAAGTGAGACCCTGTTTCTAAATAAAATACAAAATAGGGCTGGGATGTGGCTCAGTGGTGGAGTG
>JAJEJO010050062.1:0-37025 GCA_020662805.1 Glaucomys volans
GATGATGCCTATAGTCTTCAGGGCTTGCCTGGACAGAAGGAAGGGAAAGAGGCCCTTTAGTCTGAACTGGCATGTGGGTGTTGAGTGGGGGTTTAGTGACCAGAAGAGGCAATCCTAAGGCAGGCCTGATATTTGTGAGATCTGTTGGGCTATACAAACCCTTTTATGCTTGTTGGTCTAGCATAATGATTTAATTGTGCCCCCTTTCACCCTCAAAAGTATCCCAGATTGGACAATTAATTATACAGCAACAGAGAAGGAATGGGGCTGAGAGATAGCATGTCCTGTTGTCTGGCAGCTATTGAGTCGGGAATTCCAGGAAACACTGTTCTTTCTACACAACCCCACAGTGCCCTAGCAGTTGGTCTGGGGATTGGCTAAGGGTGGGAGAGAGAACTGTTCTCACCAGGAGGCACTGAGCAAAGGGGCAACAGGAAAGAGAAAAGGGAAGACACTGATGGAGAGCACTATCCCCCCAAGTCAGAGCCACCAGGAACTCCACACTGCCCTCTCTGACAGCCCTGGCTATGCATCAGCATAGAGGAAGCCAAAGGGCTCTGGACAAGGAGTCAAAGACACCAGGGTTCTTACCTCCTGTCTGTCCACACCTCCCAACTCTGCTACTGATTTTGACCCCCACTCCCAGTCAAAGCAGGAGGAAGACAAGTTAGGTGCACCCATCTCCCAGAGCAGCATCTTACCCCAGCTTCAGTCCCATCCTCAGGGACAGAATTCCCTTGCCATCCCAGTGAACGGTCCATGCCCCACACTTCAGACTCCCTGTCAGCAAGCTTTAGGTCTAATTTTATCTCCCAGGCAAAGTTCCTCACACACAGAAACAGCCTTGTCTTGATGCTCTTGTTGTCATCTGGCTTCCGGACTTGCTCCTTTCCCTTTTTCTTTGACCTCCCTCTGTCTCTGGCAGGGGCCAAAAAAGCCTGTGGAATGTCCTATCCCACTCCCTCCTCCTCCTCCCCTTCCCTTGGCTCCCACCCTCCAAGGGCAGCTCAGCTGCAGCAGCAGGATCACTTGGTTCCTCTGCAGTCCCCTCCTCCTCTGATTGGCTGTCCCATGACGCCTGCTCGCTGACTACCCTGGTGGGCACAGCACCAACCTCCCAAGTCTGTCTGCAGCACAGACTCTTGATCCACCTGGCCTCCTCTGTTAATGTCCCAGGACCCTGACACCTGCCTGAAGACTATGAGCTGTCCCCACAATGACCTGGCCCATCAGTATACCCAGGACAGTCACTCAGGAAACTACTCCCAACCCCAACCCCCATCTCTCTCTTTTACCTTAAGTGGTGAAGTTGGGTGAGATATCCATTAATCCTCTGGGTATAGGTTTCAGGGGTCTTCCCAAGTGTCCCTTTGTTTTCTCCCAACAGGAGAAACTGCTATTCCCTCTGTTTTAGAAAATTTACTCCTAGATTTGCCTAAGGGGAATCCCAGTCACAGAGAGGTTTTGCTCCAGGGACTCTGACCACCCTAGGATACCTGACCTCTGACTCATGAGAACGTGTATCAATTCCAATCATCCCATCACTCTCACAAAGTCAATGAGAGCTCTGGCACTACGTCTCTGAGGGGCATGGTTTCAAGCATATGGGAAACTGACATTCCAGAGGCTCTAGAGCTGCCTGCCATTTAAGTGGGAGATGAATTGAGGGCTCTGGCTGGGAATGTATAGATAGATGGAGCACTCCACTAGGAGTCAGAAGGCCAGAGTTTCTGGTTGGGCTGGTAACACCCCTTTGTGAGTCTTAATAGTGTCTTTAATTTCAGGGGCTTAATGTCCAACTGTGGATGGCCCTTCCTTGCCTCCCAGGGAGACTGGGGAGAGAAATCACTCCCAGATGAGACACCTCAAGCTGCTTTGAACCTGAGGAGAGAAGGTAGTTCTTATGTCACAGGATGGTCATTAATGTTGGTCTGTCATTCTTCTCACATGCAAATGTAAACCCCCTGGGGCTCTGGGGCTGGGAGGTCTCCACACTGACTCCCAAAGCAGTTAGGACACCAACCTCCATTCACAAGGAGACCCTCATAGCAGACTGTGGCCTGACGTGAACCAGTATTCAGCATAGGGACTTGGCTAGCTTGCGGGCAGGGGCCTGAGACTGGAGACTTTGTTGGTGGTGGCCTCTTTAATTAGGAAAGAACAGGGCGGCCTCGGCCAAACTGAAAGCACCAAGACCTCAGCTGAACTGAACTTGGTGTGTAACAGAAAAAGCCCCTCTAGTCCCTGCTGAACTTGGCGCTGGGGATAATCAGCGTCTCTCCAGGCTTCCATCCCTGGAACACTCAGCCTGTCCACCCCCCATGTGGGGAAAAGAAGGGGGACAGGATCAGGACAGGCACCATTTGGCCTCTCCAAGGAACCCTCTTTGGGGAAGGTTATAGGGTCACCAAGACTTCCTGGCCAAGACTTGGGCCTCTGCCTGGACACAGCTTGAGACAAGAGCCCAAAAGGTTGGCCTTTCTAAACCTGAAAGCTTCTGATTCTACAGGGTGCAGGGAGTTCCCCTCTTGTGGCTGCCCACAGCCAACATCCTGCCCCATAGGGTGGTCAAGAATTCCCTCTTGCTGTAAACAGCTTGTGCCTCCCAAAGCAGAGGGCAAAGACTGGGAGGCTTCCAGACTGGGAAGGATGGATGTGGCCTGGAGGCCCAGACACTCATACACTGTGCTTGTGGTAGGTTATGGCAACAATGACAAGCACGATCATCCTCACAAACAAGCATCAAAACCTCCTGCCTGGGAACCTCTGAGAAGGCTGGCTGGGGTTACTGCTTCTCTTCCCACTACAGGCAGGTGGCAGGAATGAGTCCCCCCCCAACCCCCACACACTGCAGAAGGACCTAGTTGGGGGTTGGGGGCGGGTAGGTGCAGCAGAGGAAGCTTCCCCACGGTACCTGTCTGGGAGGCAAAGTGATACAGCTGATCCCACCCCACAGGATGGTGGGGTGGGCTTCCCTCTCAAGTGTTCAGGTGTTTGTTTGAGAAAGGGGCTGCCCTTGCCAGGTTGTGGAAAGGAGGGACCAAGCGTCTCACCATCCCTTTTAGGGATGCTCGCAGTTTTGTGGGTCTCCCTGTGTTTTCCAAAGGAAGTTGGTGCTAGCTTCTGCGCTCCTGGTAGATGGGTGAGGAAGGATCATCTAGGTAACAGATGACACAGGCAAGGGCGGAGACCCTCACCACCCTCATCGCTGATGCGCCCTCCCCAGCACAACATGCTGGTCTCTGCTGTGGGCACCTCCCACAACACAGACCCACCCCTTCCTCCCAGACCAAGGGCAGCTCCTCGGGGGTCGGGGCCCTTCCGTAGCTGCTGCGCTCGTGGGGGAGGTGGGGAGAGAAACTTGGGAAACGCGACGCAGGGCCGCCCGCTAGCAGTGCCTGCCGGAGCCTGGAGCCGGCGACAGTTCCTCGCCCCGCACAGCCGCAGCTGCAGCTCCGCGGGTCCCCTTGGAGCCGCCAGGGAGCGGCGGGAGCGGCGGGAGCGGCGGGCCCTGCGCGCCCTGGCCCTGCCCTGCACCCGCGGGTCTTACCATGGCTGCAGCCCGGGCCGGGCCGGCTCCGCTTGGACAGCGCCCGAGCGACCCGCGGCTGGAGCTGCGCGCGGACCTCGCCGCACCGCCTGCCCCCTCTCGCCTCCCCCAGTTCCTACCGCTCGGGGCGGGGCCCGGCGGCGGGGGCGGGGCGAGTCGGCCCCCGGGAGGGGCCTGCACCGCAGCGATGGGTTCCCGCGTGAGCTAGGCTTGAGGCACCAGCCATCCCCTGAAGCACAGGGCACGGTGTGGGCTTCGGCTCCTCGACCCTGGGCTGCACTGATTACCTGGCTCTTCCTTAACCCCTGGAGTGGCCTCTTTGGGCAGCGCAGAACCGCAGGGACTGAAACAGTACCCAAAGAGAAAGCAACGAACCACCTAGCATCCCTAGAAGGAGATGCCTTTGCAAGGGGAGGAGGAGTTGCCACACTAGTTGGAGAGAAACATTTAGTCACCCCCAGGATTCATCAAGCTTTCATAGAAGTGAAGTTGACTGATGTCCAAGTTACTGACGGTCCATGCCCTCACTACACGTCCTAAAGGGGAATGTCATACATTCTTCAGTTCCATCCAAGCTGGGGAAAAGACAGCTTAGCAGTAAGTTCCCTTTGTGCAAGACCCCAGATTAAAGATTAAAGAGGATTTACTGCATAAATTATCCAGGGATCATCTGCTGGAAGGGTGGAGGGGGAAGGCTGAGTGGCTTTAATAGGGCCTTGGAACCTTGTCTGGGGCTGAGGAAAGTGGGGAGGCCCTCTGGAGAGGCCAGCCCAGCCATGACCCAGGCCCAGTTGGACCATTCTTCCTCTGACAAGCAGGTGAGATGCTGTAGGACAGATGCTCCATCAGCTTTAAAAGCACTAGAAGCTCAGAAGTGTCAGAGCAACAGCTAGGGGAAGTTACATGCTTGGAGGTGGGGAGTTGGTGAGGGATTTTCCAAATTAAGTAGGATCTGAGCTGGTCAGCCTCCTGTGGAAGATTTCAGAAGCATTCCCCTCTGACCCCCCCAAAGCCCTCCTAGGGCAGGCTAACTGGCCTGAATTTCCTCTGGACAAAACTGAGCCCCATAGGCATGGCCCTCTCTATGGGTAGAAGTGTCAGATGCCTGCCTACCTTATTTCCATCTAATCTGTGAACTACTGGCCACAATTGGGACCAGTCAGAATTCAGTCAGGGGAGGAACAGCAGGTAAGATCAGGCTCCAGAAAACATGTGACTGCTATTGGAGATATGACTGGATATTTGGCACTGATGGACTGGGAGATTAAGAGGTATTGTTGCTTAAATTCATCAGGAGCAAATATTCATGAGCCAGCAAGTTGAGGAGGAAAATTCCTAGTTGGGTGACCATGGGCAACTCACTTCACCTCTCAGAGTCTTAGTTCCTACTCCTGAAAATAAGGGGAATTAAATTAGATCATTTTAAAGTTTCTTTGAAATTTCTGGCATTCTAAAAGTAGATGCAATGAAGAAGGAGGGTATGCTGTAGGCCTTGGAGGAAGAAAGCAAAGAAGCAGAAGGAGATACTAAAGAAAACTTGGACTTGAAGAGACTCAGATGGCTCTGGAAGCATAGGATGGGGGCCTACAGCTTGACTCCAGTGAGAAAGGACCTCTGAAGTTGTAGAGAGGCTCCCAGCAAAGGCTTGGGGTAGACCAGGAGATCTGAAGCTTATTCAGGAGGATAAAGACCTAAAAAGAGAAACCAATGACTGTTAGAAGTCTGCAGAAGCAGTAGCTGCCACTGCCATCAGATCCAAAAGTGAAAATTGGGCTCCATGAGGCCCCACTGTTCTAAGCCCCAGTCTCCTACTACTCAAGCAGGCACTCATAAAAACACCTCTTGGGGCCAGGCATGGTGGCACATGCCTGTAATCCCGGCAATTCGGGAGGCTGAGGCAGGAGAATCGTGAGTTCAAAGCCAACCTCGGCAAAAGCAAGCTGCTGGCAACTCAGTGAGACCCTGTCTCTAAATAAAATACAAAATAGGGCTGGGCATGTGGCTCAGTGGTTGAGTGCCCCTGGGTTCAATCTCTGGTACCCCCCTCTAAAAAAAAATTATTAAATGTAAGACCAACAGAGGTGAAGCCAGGGATTGGGGGAGGGAGGAGAAGAGGCAAAGGGTAGCACTGGAGATCAAACTGGAGCAAGTTATGTTGTATGTATTCATGAATATATTAAAACTGAGCCCCACAATTATGTAAAACTATAATGTACAAATAAAAACATAAATAAAAAATAAGAACACCTCTTGGGTGCTTCCAATCAGTAGTCTGTGACTTGAGGTCAGGAGGAAAAGAAGGCAAAGAAGGCAGCCCTGGACTGGGGTTGTGGTTCAGTGGTAGAGCACTTGCCTAGCATGCATGAGGCACTGGGTTCAATTCTCAGCACCACACAAAAATAAAAAATAAAGGTATTGTGTACACATACAACTAATATATATATATATATATATATATATATATATATATATGACAGCCCCATCACAGAGTCTTATTTTCCTTTATTGTAAATCCCCCCCCACCAGAACTCCAACTGTTTTTAAACTATGGACACAGAAACATCTCAAAAGGCAGCTCAAGGTTTAATATGCAGAAGGCCTGGGTTCGTTCCCCAGCACCACAAAAAATAATAATTAGTAAATAAAAAATTAAAGACAGTTCAGCTAGCTCATTCTCATCTGTGCAGGAATCCCTACTCTTCTCTGGTACCCGCTGCTCAGACTCCAGAAAGCACTGTGTGTCCTGAGGCACGATGGTGCCAGCTTGCCTTGAGGGAAGTGAGGCCCTAGGAGAGGCCTGAGACCATGGAACTTAGCTCCAAGCCAAGAATCTTGGGGTTTGAGTCCACAGTCCCTTTTTAACCACAGTTAGAAGCCCAACATGAGGCATGCTGGGTAAAATAAAAGCTGAAAATAGACTAAACCATTCCACCTGCACGGTCCCTGTATGCCAGCCCTATAGCATTTAGAAGGTTCTCAGAGAAGTTGGCCTTGGCATATGTCCCCATGCCAGCTTGGACTGTAACCTCACTGTCTGAAAAGTCCCTTGCCCTGCCTGGGCCCATTTCCCTCACTGAAGGAGGCTGACCTCCCCCAGCTCCTGCCCTCTGGATTCATGTTGCTAGAGGTAAGGTCCCATACCTGGTCCTAAGCAGGGCCAAGATACAGCAGCCCTTGCAGAAGCCACTGATGACAGTGCTCTCCCACCTCCAGCCAGCAGGTGGCCTAGCCAAATTTGCCTCAGTATCACTCAGCTCTGGCTTTCCCTTGATATTTAACATCCCACCAGGCGCTGATGTCCTTGTCTAGAGTATAATTTCCTGGGCACTGCTAGGATGGTGAACCAAGTATTTGGGGAGTAGTTGCTTAGCTCAGCACAGAGGGTCACTCCTCTGGGAAACTCAAATTAAGTAACCACAGCTCCAGCATGCTGTCATGACTCCTTTATTTAGGGCAGGCCAACATGGTTTGTACGGAAAACCACACGTGATGAAGGTTGTGTGGCACAGGTGCTAATAAGCAAGGAGACTACACTCAGGCCAAGCCAGGGCCCAGGTTCAGCCAAGAATAAAGACAGATTACCACAGGAAATCAGGATTTCAATCTGCATGACTAGCAAAAAGCTCCTTCTGCCTCCCAGTAGCTGTTTTCCTTAAGTGACACAAGAACTAATTGTACCTCCCCTCCTCCAGCGGTGCATGAGTCACTGATGACACAGAGAGCCCTGGGGTGGGGGCAAAGGGCCATCACTGGGTTGTGTCTTTTAAGGAAACCTCAGCCAGGCTGTCCAGCAAGGTCTATGCAGAAGGAATAAATTAAAATATCTTAAGCCCACTTCTCTCCCAACCACTGCCTCATGTCCCATGTTCCTGGGACAGGCATGAGACTAGGTGGCAAGTTTGGGGGGAATTGTATTTCTTGATTCCTGCTAAATGGTCACAGAGAGGGGCAGTTCCAAAGGTGGCAGGGTGCTAGAAGTCAGCCACTCTGATAGGACAGGTCCTTCCAACACCCACCCCGGGCAGGGTGGGGCCAGAGAGCTCAGAGCTGGGGGGAACTTGCAAATCTCCATGTGACTACCTACTGAGTGTCTGACTCTCCTCATGAACCTCTATCTCCCAGCCTCTGTCTAAATACCTCCCATAGCCAACTAACTACACCTGTCTTCAAACTTTGGGCAGCTGAGTTCCAAGGTCTTCCTCAAAACCGAGCCAAAATCTGTCTCCCCTTTCCTTTTACCCTCCAAGTGCTTCCCTACGAGAAGCTTTGCTGACTCATTTCATTGAACTTTGCTTTGTCCTTGGATGTCCACACCCTCTCAAGTGACCCATCTATATACTTTCTCTTGTAAATTAATCACACGCCCCTCAAGGGCAGGAGCCTGTATTCTATTTTAACCTCTACACATTTCAACCCAGGGAATGTGATGTGAACATGTGATGTGATGTCTGCCGGGTAACCAGGTCCCTGCCCCCAGGAGTTGACTGATCAATATGAACTGACTAAAAGGATGCATTGATTAGAATTCCACTCTGATTTCTAGAGCAGGACAAGCCTTGAGGCTGTGGTCTTCATTGACCCATCACTTGCCCTTAATTCTGGCTGCTTTCAAGCTCATGCCCACCTCCCAGGCTCATAATTCACATGCAAATAAGTGAATACTGCTCCCACTAAAACCCTTCTCTTCATAATTCTTGATGTTGTTGAAATATTGAGAAGTTATTTTTCCAGGAAGATGTGGCTACAGAAGAAGGATTTCTATGCCACAAAGTTGAAACTTTGGGGCAAGATGTTTCTTAAAGTGCTCCCAGCTTTGAACAAATCCTGAGCCTCAGTTTTTTCATGTGTCAACTAGGAAAAGATCTACCTCAAAGGTTGCTATAAAGATTCACTAACACATTTAGTAAGGTGTAATCACTGAAATGAATGGTAGTTATTATCTCTGCTCTTGGGAAAATTATCTTCACCAAACCAGACACTATCAACTGTGACTACTTCAAATGCTTTCTCTCCTAAGGATTAGAAGTGTGCATGTATAATGGGTGTAGACATATGGGAGGAGAGAGAATAATAGAGTAATTCCTCAGACTAAAGTGACAATGGAATGACCTTGCTGTTGGCACCCGTGGAGTCAGCTTTTCCAGTTGGACATCACTCCATCTCTAGAAAGCAGGTCTTGGTCTCAGACCTACTAACCCAAATTCCTGAAGACAGCCACTATGGAGACCCCATGGAGCTAGATGACTTCGCCTGTGGTTAATGTGCCAAACAAGGCAGAGAATTTGGCTGGCCCAGTCCTCTAACTCAGATTCTCAGAAGCTGGGCTTCTCTCAGAAACTGCCTCACATTCTGTTCCCCTCCTCCAGGCCTTCACTCAGCCCCCAAGGTGCAGCTGTTTCTTGCTGCTCCCCTCACAGCTGCTGAGCCAAAAGCAGCTGAGCAGAGGAGCGTGTGAAGGGACATGGCCATTTCTGTCACTCAGGAAAGCCTTCTTCTAGCTGAGCAGCTGTCGGGTGGCCTCTGGGTTATGGATTACTGAAGTATGTACCCTGTCCTCTGAAGCCAACCTCTGTAATTCACCCAGGCCTACTTTTCTTCCTCTGACTTGAAAAATCCACCATTTCAAACACCACCAAAGTACTCTTATGGAAAGATATCATGTTGGAGATGGATTCCAGTGAGGAAAGCAAGTAGCTTCTGAAAATGTACTAGAAAGTCCAAAGTAGATGTGGCAAGTTCTTTCCTATGTGGAATTATTCTGGACAGAACAAAGAACAAAAGGAATCTGTCCTCCCTTTTGCCATCAAACCCCAGAGGAAGGCAGCACATTTTCCTTTGTCCATTTCATAGGCAGGAGGAGGGATCAGTCCAGGTCTCACAATGAAGCCAGGAAATCATTTCCCCTGCCCTGTGCTTCCAGGGGTTGCTGAGGTAAACCACAGCTTGTCCCAGGTGACTTAATTGTCACAGGGTGCCCAGGACTGAAAGAATTCTTGGAACACAGGACTCTCAATGCTAAACCTTTATGAATTGGTCAACCTCACCTGTCCCCAAATTAGCAAGTCATGGCCAGAGGTCACCAGACTTCATCCTGCTCTGGAATTGGCAACCCATGGTAGCTGGAGATGATCAAGGTATCATCTGACAGGATGAGATGGCTGCTTCCTAGGAAGTTGTGTGGTAGGGTCAAGCTACTATGAAAAGACTCCTGAGGTGTTCTGCCCCATTTGCAGCCATTCTTTCAACAATTCCCTTTCCTCTCAACTCTGATCCTCTATGCAAAGCAAAGGTGTTTGGAGAGGTGAGAAAGTCTGCAAGGTTGCTCTCAGACAGCCACATCCTAGGATTGTTACCATCCCCATGAATGCAGACACACTCCAGGTCCCTCCAGGGCTTTGAAGTTTTCTGTGTAAACAAAGTACCCCCAAGCAAAATTCCCAGTGGTTCAGGAGACAAAAGGAGGTTGACTATTCAGTCCCTCAGAAGTCAAATGGCATGCTATCCAAAAGACATTGAGGTCTGCCTCAGGTATTACTGAGATGGTCTCCTCTGATTCCTGGCCTATTCTCCAGAAATGGTTTCATAACCATCTTGTTCCCTGACAGCTTGAGAAGTCATATCTGAGGGTGAGAGGACAGAGGCCTTGAAGACACAGTATCTTGGAGTTCAGGTGGCCCTGTCCATCAGAGGTATTGAGGCCCCTTCTGTCAAGAGCTGCTTTATTTCCAAGAACTCCCCAGAGCTGTGTGAGAAAGGAGCCTCCTATCTCCCTGCCACCACTAACCCAAAAGAGTACCCTGTTGAGTTTCTGCTAGTTCTCTCTCTCTCATACAACACAACAAAACAAACAAAAATCTATCGGGAATGCTTCCCTCAATCCCGTACAACCTCCTTTGGGGTGACTTTAGCCCCTAATGTCCCAATCCAAGGATGAGGTGTCTGTCCCCCTAACTCCTTCGACAAAAAGCCCTTGAGGAGCTTGGAAAGGAGACTGACAAAGACAGACATGAGCTGAATGAGGCACTATCCCCAGCTGCAGACCCACAGGGGCTTGTGAAGCTCAACAACAAACATGCAGCCTTCCACGAGCCAGGCAGGCGAGCCAGGCAGGCAAGCCAGGCAGGCAAGCCAGGCGCTGGGGCTGGGCCACCAGAGAATTCCTGCTGGGAATGGAATCTGGAACAGACTCTATGGTCAACCATTCCCAGATCAGAGGAAGCAGAGGTCTTGGACACCAGCATCAGTCTCCATTCTAGGGGTGCCTGAGGGCCATGCAGCCTGGGGGAAAGCCTAGCTATCTTACATTTTTTTAGGGAGACTACCTGGCCCACATTCATGCCACCCTAGAGAGCCAGAGAAGACCAGCAGCCCAGCTGCCTGGGAGCCTTCTCTTCCCAGCTTCTGGGGAGCAGCTCTGCTGCTAAACAGGGCTGGAGAGCTGTAATTATCCAGACAGGATAAGAGCTATTTTGGGAAGGAGCTGTCCTGCTGCCAAGGCTTTTGACTTCCTAAACTAAAACAAGATGCACAGAGAAAAGGGGTGAGGGTTGGGGAGGACAGGGAGGAGCTTGCTCAGTCAAAAACATCAAATCTTGAACGAAGGGAAACAGTGCCCCTTCCCAAAGGCATAGATTTATATTAAGGGTTACCAAGGAGCCAGTTGTTAAGATATCTCCCCCTGGCTTTGGGAAGGAGAATGTAACTGAACCTCCTACCCACCTCCTGCTGACTCCCTCTCTCCTAAGACCCTCCAAGGGTACTTACTCTGTCCTGTTTATTTTGACATTTGAGTACAGACTATTGCATATTGTTGTTTTAGTATTTCCTGTACATATCTTATCTTTCCAACCAGATGGTCAGTTTCTCAAGGTCGAAGAATGCTATGTGTGTACTATGAAATTTCCCCCAATAATGCCTAGAGAGTGCTAGGCATCTGAATAAAAGTTGTCTGTGAAAAGGAAGGAGAGGGAGGGAGGGAAGGAGGGATTTACTATTTTACATGGAGGCAATCTCTAAAAGTGGCTACTCCCACCTACAGCTGAGCCCAGGGCTGGGGGCTGGATAATGGCAGAGGGGGTGGCAGCTGCATTCCTGGACACCACCCTCCCCTTCAGCTGCTTGGTTATCTAAGCTCAAGTTGTCCCCACTCATTTGTTTTCCATGTATAGTCAACTGTTTGGCCTGGGCCAGCCAGCCCATGGATGGGACTTATTAAAGGTCATTGCTAGGTGTTGGGTAAGAGGAATATGGCAAAAGAAAGAATAGAAACAGGAAGAGCTTTGACCATCTTATCAAACATGGGCCAAGAAGAGCCGAAGTTCTTATGGGAACAATAAATCCACTGCAAAATCAGGACACTGCCAAATTTAGGACACAGGGCTGCCAAGAGCAGAGTCCACCTTATGCCTTTCCAAATTGAGGACCCAAATAGTGTGTAACCCAGAAAAGTGACCCCTTTCTGGAGTGCCCCAGGCAGGAGAGGGGGAAGTCAGGTGGGGATTAATCCAATCCATAGCTGCCCAGTCTTCCCACAGAGCACTTGGCAAGATTCATCGTCTGCTCAAATGTCTCTGTTCTTTCTCTCCAGGGCTGCAACTAGCTCACACAGCACTCGTGCAAATCCCCCTCTGGGGAAAAGTAGTGCCACAGGTGCACAGCTTGGCAGGTGGAACACAAGCACACTTGTGCAATGGACAAACTCCCCAACCCTAGGGAGCAGCTCTGTCTCCCTCCACATCCTCTTCCTTCAGAGGACAGGAGGGGGACTTGAAAAAGAGGGTGGAGCACTGGAAGGCTGGAAATAACCTCTCAGTGGCATTCTTACCTCTTCATCTGTCATAACAGAGAAGTAGAAGCCAGGCATTCCCAGGGGGCAGCAAATGGAATTCAGACAGTACCAACAGAAGGGGAAAAAGATAATTTTACTAAAGATACCTGGTAAGGATAGGCATAACCTGTCCCAGATCCCCTCCCAAATAACAACAGCTAGCATTTACAGAGTGCTCACTGCAGACAAGTACTATGCTAAGTAGGAAATACAATAACCTAGAGGAAGCCGTTATTCCCATATAACCTATGGGAAACTGAGGTTTGGAGAGGTAAAAGTAACTTATCCAAGGTCATCAAACCCAAAACAATTCCAGAATCCATACTTTATTACCTTCCTGTTTTATAGAATTTTGCTCCCTCTGAAGGACAGAGCTGCTCTTTGCAATCTATCATTCAGAGGGTTCATCCTGGTTGGGATTGGACTGGATTTCCAGGACTCTCTCTTCCCCAGGCACTTCTTCATCCAGAGCCCTGGGCTCTGTAGTGTTCAAGGGACTGGAGCTTATCTTGAGCAACGCAATGCTCATAGCAAGAATTCCCTGCTGCTGATATTTACTCTCTGAGGGCTTGTCCCCACCCTCCCCTGCCACCAGAGAGGCCAAGAATACAAAATGAATGGAGACTCCTGAGGTCATGAGGACGCTTAAGGTTTGTAGCCTTGGCTGCAAACCCCACTGGTGACCACAAGGAGAAGACCCAGACAGGCATGGAGACCCTTCCTGGGCAGCAGCTATTATATCCCCAGGTTGTAGTACTGGGGATTGAGGCTGTTGAGGAGCCAGAGAGACACATGAATTAGTGTGCAGTCAGCTCCAAACAAGACTGTGGAGTAGTTTGCTTTGGTGTTTCTTTTTCTTTTTATTTAAGGGCATGATAAGTAAGACCAGATAAGCTGAAAGGCCATGAGGTTTAAATCATCCTTCATTCCTGAAGTAACTTCTCATTAAGAGAATCTTGAAAATGAAAAAGGTTCCAATTCCCAAAGGGACAGCTCTAATGGTGGAATTATAGGCAAGAGAAGTTGTTCCTCTGCTCCTGCAGGTCAAAAACCCAGCAGGCACTTTACTACAAGACATAACTCTATAACAGAGATAAAAAAAAAAAAAGCCCCCCCACCAGGTGCGGTGGTGTACGCCTGTAATCCCAGCACTTGGGAGGCTGAGGCAGGAGGATCTCGAGTTCAAAGCCAGCCTCAGCAACTTAGGGAGGCCCTAAGCAACTCAGTGAGACCCTGTCTCTAAATAAAATACAAAATAGGGCTGGGGATGTGGCTCAGTGGCCAAGTGCCCCTGGGTTCAATCCCCAGTACCAAAAAAAAAAAAAAAAAAGCCCCCCTCTGTCCTACAACCTCCCACAATGAACCCATAGGAAGGAAAAGCACAGACCTTTCAGCCACCAGATGATTCGATTCTGCATTTCCTCAGAGACATCTGAAAGTAACAGATTATTGCTTTGTTCTGTCTGTGGGATGACACCTCTCCCCCCACTACTTACATCTACCTTTCTAGCTCCACATGTCTCCACCCAAAGATGCCCTCAGCCCTCCACTATCTCCAAGAGTTCCTCCCACCTAGGCCCAAATATATTCCCTTCTCCCTTCTCCCTTCTTTCCACCCTCCATCTTCACCACCATTAATGTCTTCCCCCTCCTGTAAGCCCAAGTCCTGACCCATCTGTGCCCTGCCTACTCCACTTTGATGCCAGAACAGTTACCTGAGGCCCTTATTCAACAGCCCTTACCAGCCCTCACCCCAGCTCAGTTCTTCATCTCCACTCTCGGGAATCAGCTTCCGATCCTGCAAACCACTCTCTACTACCTTCCATTGAAAAGTTAAGCAGCATTGCCTGGAAGAGTCAATGCCTGACGCCAGGCCCAAGCATCATCATCGAGGTCATTAACTTGGAGCTCAGAGAAGCTGGCAGAAAAGTCATGGAGCATTGGGCTCAAAGATGGAACTAGCTTTGACACTGGCAGGAGGGCAGCCCTGAGGCCGGAAATGAAGAGGGGGGCCTTTCCTGCCCACCCCAATGTCCCATCTCACTAAATTGGGGCTGCACTTGGGCAGTCTGCTTCTTCACATACCCAGGAAGAAAGCATTAAACCTTTGAATGGGTTGTTTGATGGTGTGCTGGGGGGCCTGTGGCACTTCCCTCAATGGTACCCGACCTGGAGACTCCTTTGGTGGTGGTGGTGGTGATGGTGAACTTGCCTTCTCTGTCTCGAACATCAGGTCCTCACAGAAAGGGCTTGAGTCCATTTCAAAAAGGGACACTAAAGAGTCTAGGGGAGGAGGAGACTTAGGCTCAAAATCAGGTGTTGTCGGCCGGCTTTGGGGCATTTCAACTTCAGGATTCAGTAAGGCCCACCATGAGGAATCAGGCCCATATCTAGGTAAGGACCGAGGGGGTAAGGGCCGAGGGGTCAGTTCCACTTCTGCATGGATGGAGGGCTTTCGGGAGGGTTCTGGATACCTGAGTGCAGGTCCTGGGGACACGTAGATAGTTTCTGGGGGTCTTTGCATTTGTTGCTTATAGATGGGCTCTGGAGTGACAAAGACGAGAGATTTGTGGGGGCCCTCAGACGCTGCTCGAGATATCACACGGTGAGTTGGCTGTCTTGGTGGAGAGAAGGCGGCCTTGCGGCTGACCTCGCTCTCTCGGATTGGGGACCTCATGTTAGACTCCATCTCTGATGATATGACCTTTGGAGAGGGCTTGGTCTCAGTGTAGACAGAATGCTTGTAAAGAGTCTCAGGATCTGAACGTGCAGCAGCTCGGTGTCCACCATCTAAATCTTTAAGGACAGAGAGTTTGAGGGATGATGCCATTTTCATATTCCTATGAGAAGCCTTGGATTCTGAAGGAATTGAGCTGTGAGGACCCACTTCTGGCTCTTGGCTAAGGAGCCTTCTGTGGACTGTCCGATGCTCTGCAACACGGCTGCTGCCATGCTCTGGGCTAGAGGGACTCTTTGGAGATCTGACCTCACTAGTAGTCAAAATCTTTCGAATGGGCTCTGTTTGTATTGCTTCATCCTTTGGATAGGCTGAAATCCTACGAGGAACTCTGACGCCGTGAGGGTGATGGACCTTGGAAGGTGGGTCATCTTGCACGTCTTGTGATTGCAATTTATTCTTCTGGTCTACAAAACTCAAGCGACGGGTGGACTTGGAATCTGGGGATGAGATACGGTGGCCAACTTCACGCCCTGGCTTGCTCTCACCACCTCTTCGTATTACTTCCTCTCTGATTGGACTAAGGTGCCGATGCATACTTGCAGTATGGTAAGCTGGTGTCTGAACTTGCTGGTTCTTTCGATGAGGAGAGTGATGGTGGTGTGCCTCTAGTCTTGGTCGGGTCTCAGTTCCCCGGGTCTCAGTTCCCCGGGTCTCAGTTCCCCGATGCGGGGATGCCATAGAGTGGACATGCCCTGAATGTGGGGACACAAATCGAGAGTAATCTGATGCTGAATGAGGAGTAGTGTGAAGTGTAGCTTCTACTTTTTGCTGGGAGGAAGGGTTCAGAGAGACAGCAGCACTTCGGTGACTTGAGGAAAGAAGGTACCCATGTCCCCGATGAGGGGTGGAAGTAGTAACCTCAGCCGCTTTATGTGCTGAAACTGCTACCTTGGACCCAGTTTTATTTGACTTGACCACCTGATAGACGGTGCCCTTCTGGGTAGATGCCATATTTTATCAGCTGGCTTGTCTTCAGGATCCTAATGAAGCCTGAATATTTACCCTCATTTTAAAAAGCTGCTGTTCTTGAACTCCCACAAAAGTGGCTGTTGTTCTAAGTGTCTCAAATAGTCCCCTTAGATACCTTTCTGTCTGATGATGTCATAAAGGAAGGAGCTTCCTATTAAACATCCTGTTGTACACAATTCTTTAGAGAAACCCAAGCAGTACCCAAAAGGAAACTGAATTTGTCTTTGGATTTGACACTACCAAGCCTTTGGCCAAGTTCTTAACAAAATCAGGATTTGTTTGTATATAGGGAAGGCTTCCTTACTCTCCCCAGGTTCTAAGAATTCTCAGAACTCATCCAGAGAAATCAGCCTGAAGAGTTTATGAAAGCAAGGCTACTCAAATCAATCATGCTGTTAGCCCCAGATTTAATAAGGTATGTTGTACTGTACAGTTGCCCCAGTTTTGTTTGAAACCACACTCTATGTAAGTCAAAAGCTTTAAGTGGTGTGAGGTGGTGCACGCCTGTAATCCCAGTGACCCAGGAGGTTGAGAGAAGGCCCTCAAGGTCTAGATCAGCTTGGGCAACTTCGTGAGACCCTGTCTCAAAATTTAAAAATCACAAGGACTGGGAATTTAGCTCAGTGGTACGGTAACCCTAGGTTTTCTCTCTCTCTCTCTCTCTCTCCTCTCTTTCTCACACACACACACACACACACATACATGCACAAACACAGAGCTCCAGCAATTTCCAGGTTTTATGGGTGGTTTGGTTGACTCTGGGGTAAAAATCTAGGTTACTCAAGTCTCATATCATTGGTCTAGGAGGATGTAGTACAGTGGAAGGCATCTGGAGTTGGCAACAGTTTCAATCATAAATGACCAATCATAAATTATGTGACTTGCCTGAGTCTTAGTTTCTTCATCTGGAAACCACTTTCTGGTATGTGGGATCACACAATAAATTTTGGGTCCTTTCTCATAATCCTCTCCTGTCAGCAATCCAATCAGCTGGACTCTGGTTCTTCCTTGATTAGAACAGTGACTTTCCAATTTGGAAGACTATTCTGGGTAAGAGTTTGCCTTTTCTCTTCCTTTTACATGTTCTCTACATAGACCCTATCATATCCAACATTTCTATTAGTTTTTAACTAATTATAATGACATTCTAGTCCTCTTTCCCATTTATTTTAAGAATTCCTAAACCTTTTTTACTCCCCCACATTAACATTTTTTTGTACAAGTGCAAAAAACTGAAATCACCCAAAGAACCTACTGTTTTACTTTTTTTTTTTTTTTTTTTTTGGTACTGGGGATTGAACCCAGGGGCACTCAACCACTGAGCCACATCCCCAGCCCTTTTTATATTTTATTTAGAGACAGGGTCTCGCTAAGTTGCTTAGGGCCTTGCTAATTTGCTTAGACTGACTTTGAACTTGCCATCCTTCTGCCTCAGCCTCCCGAGCTGGTGGGATTATAGGTGTGTGCCACTATGCCCAGCCCACTTTACTATTTTAATAAGCATCTTTACATGTATCTTTCTATACATTTACCATATGTAGATATTTATTTGCAAATTTACAAGGTCCTATTCTACCTACTAGCATACTATTAGTAGCATTATTCCATAAAGTCATTGACACTTTTCTGTGTTAATAAATTCATTCTATTATTTTTTAAACCAATTCTTTATTGCTGGGCACTTGGGTTGTTTCCAATTTTTCACCATTATAGACAATGCTGAAATAAACATCCTTTTATAAAATTATATCTTTTTCTCCGTAGGACAATAGTTTTTTATCCTGGAGCCAGGTGCAGTGGTGCATGCTTGTAATTCCAGTGGCTCAGGAGACTGAGGCAGGAGGATCACTAGGTCAAAGCTAGCTTCAGCAATTTAGTGAGACTGTCTCTAAATAAAATACAAAAGAGGACTGGGGATGTGGCTCAGTAGTTAAGTGCCCCTGAGTTTAATACTGGGTTCCAAAAGCACTTATTCTGGCCTCACCTAAAGAGCTTTGTTTTTGGTTGATGATGGGATTTTATTTATTTTTATATTTTTTAATTGTAGATGAAAACAATACTTTTATTTATTTTTATGTGGTGCTGAGAATCAAACCCAGTGCCTCACACATGCTAGGCAAATACTCTTCCACTGAGCTACACCCGAATCCTCCTGAAGAACTTTTAAAAGCCCCCTTTCTACCTCAAATGAAATAAATCAGATAACTTGGGGGTAAGCCTGAGCATCAGTATTTGTTCGAAATGCCTCAGATGATTCTTTGTACAACCAGAGTTAAAGACCATTGCTTCAAGATAGAGCCCTCTGAATTCTATCCAGTGTGGTAAATGAACCAGCAGCCCAAGTACCACCGGGAGACTGCTAGACAGGTAAAAACTTGGACATCACCTCAGACCTCAATTCTAGAACATTTATCTATTTACTTACTTACTTAATTTATGCCAAGAATAGAACCCAAGGCACTCTACCACTAAGCTATATCCTTGGCCCTTTTCATTTTTTATTTTGAGACGGGGTCTCGCTAAATTGACCAGGATTAAAACTCATTGAACCCCATTCCTAATCTCATCTGTTCTGTGGGTTTTAACCTATTTATTGTCTTCACAGCATGAGTTCAAACTTGGGATCCTCTTGCCTCAGCTTCCTGAGTCACTGGGATTACAGGCACGTACTACCACAAACAACCAAACTCCATATTTTAGTAAGATTTCCAGGTGACTCATATGTATAATAAAATTTGTGAAGGGCTGGTCTAAATGGTATCTCTGGGTCAAAAATATTCACATTTAAAATACATACTCAAAAATATCTCTGTAGATAAGTGGTATCAATTCATATCCCCAACACCTTGATTCCCCACACTCCCACAAGACTTAGATCTCCCCAATATTTTTCCTCTTTAGTTATTTTAATTTGCATTTTTGATTGCCAGTGAAACTGGACACCTTTTAATAAGCTAACTGGTTACTTGTTACGCTTCTTTTGTGAATTGTTCTTTGCCTGATTTTTTAATTTAAGATGTTTCTCTTTTTCTTACAAGTTATTAGAACTCTTTGGATATTAGGAATATAAAATTTTATTTATACAACATATTCCAACTCTATCATTTGCTGACTTTGTCCTCATTTGGGTATTATTTGAAGTTTAGCATTTTTAAATTAGTAAAATCCACCAATCTCTCTTCACTTTGAAGTCATTGCTTAGAAAAGTTTTCCCCACTCTAAGATTTACAAAATTGTCACCTATATTTTCTTAATGTTTATGTATTTATTTTTACATTTAAAATTTTTATTAATCCGACATTTTTTGGTACAATGACTCAGCTTTTATATTTTTCAAAATAGTTACCCCATTATTGTTTGTTTATCTAATTTGTTTATCTAATTTGACACACATTATCTCCTATTCTAAATTCCCAAAACTTTACATTTTAGTTCTTTCTTTGGATTCTCTTTTATATTCTATAAATCTTCTTGTCATTTCTATGCTGATGCCATTCTGTTAATTATTGAGCTCTATACTACACCTAAGGATGTAATAGGATAAATCCCTATTTTTTATGCTTTTCAGTATTGCTTTCATCATACATTTATAAAGTCCTCTAATTTTATTCCACTATTACCCTACTCTGTTTAATGTGGCTATAACAAAGTATCTAAGGCTGGGTACTGTATGAAGATAACAGATTTATTTAGTTTCCAGTTCTGTAGATCCAAGAGGATGGTGCTGGCATCGGCTTCTGGTAAGGGCCTCATGGTTGATAGTGTCCCATAGTGGGAGCCCATGGGAGGGGGTTCAGTGTTTCAGATGGCAAGAGAGAAAGCAAGAAGGCTAGCCAAGAAAGCTGAATTCACTTTATACATCAAAACCCACTCCAGCAGTAACCAATCCAGACCTCAAGACCTATCCCACTTCAGGATACAGGTTGGTGCCCCTAATGACCCACTTCACTAGGTCCTACCTCTCAAAGGTTCTACCACCTCTCAATACCATTACATTAGGGAACAAACCTCCAGCACATGAACCTCTGGGGAACAAATCATATCCAAGTATAGCAACTATACAACTAACAGTATTGTTAGTGGACTTTACTTATTTAACTTCAGGAGGACCAACTTATTTCTAAGCTCTTTCTTGGGGACACACCTCACTATAACCCACTTTTTAAAAAAATTTAATTGTTGATGGGCCTTTATTGAATTTGTTTATTTATACATGTTGCTGAGAATCGAACCCAGTGCCTCACACATGCTAGGCGAGCGCTCTACCACTGAGCCACAACCCCAGCCCCTCACTATAACCCACTTTTAAAAATTTATTAAAAAAAAATTTTTAGATGTTGATAGACCTTAATTTTATTCATTTATTTATATGTGGTGCTGAGAATCAAACCCACTGCCTAGAGTGCTAGGCAAGCACTCCACCATGAAGCTACAACCCCAGCACCTCTACAACCCACTGTTCCCACCAACATGTATGAGTAAATAACAAATCTGAAGTCCTAATAATCCAGATTTTCTAAGGGTGCTTTAATAATTTCATTCAATAGTGAGCTGATGTTCAGTTTTTAATTTTTTCTAAGCATGGTTGCTTGATTTTTTTTTTTTCGGTAAGCCAATGTTTATCTACTGTGTATCTGGAACTTGTTACATAGTCTGTCTGCTTTCCCATCTTGAGAAAAAGTGGACTCAGTACATTCCAAAAACTCAACGTCAAACCCACAGAATACATGATATAGGGATGGGATTTAATGAGTTTTAGTTTGAATTTAGCTCTTATTTAACTTTCATAATCAAATGTCGCTCAGAGCGCTCTTTTTAAATCTATGTATAATTTCAGTTGTAGGTGGGACACAATACCTTTATTTTATTTTTATGTGGTGCTGAGGATTGAACCCAGGGCCTCATGCATGCTAGGCAAGTGCTCTACCACTGAGCCACAACCCTAGCCCACAGAGCACTCTTGAAGTCCAGTCTTGGAAGCCTACCATGTAAGAATACAAAATATAATTGCTCCAGTATGATCCTGGGAAGATCACGGAAACTTCTTTAAGAAATCTCCCTTAGAATAATAATAATTCACTTTTAGTGGTATTGTGAAGGTTGAAAATAATTGTCCAGTTACAAATATTTGCTGAGAACCTAATATATGTAAGTGGCAATATCTCAGTGAACAACTCAGACATGATCCCTGGTCTTGCAGAGCTTACTGTTTATAGGGGCAAGGGTAGAACATTCTATTGGTTTATAAATGTGCTATGCACTATGAAACAAAAATATGGCCTATGTGGGAGGTGGGAGAAAAAGGTAGGCAGGCTACTAGGGGAGAATTTCACAGAGGTCCCTAACCTAGACTAAGGTTTAGGGACTTCAGAAAGTCTCTTTGAGAAAGTAAAGTGTAAGCTGAAAACCAAACAATGAGGTAAGTTCTAGTCAAGAATAGTATGTGCCATATATTTAAAGAGTTGGGAAAAGTATCTTTTGTGTGTGTGTGTGTGTATATGTGTGTGTGTGTGTATGTGTGTGTGTGGTGCTGGGGGATCGAACCCAGGGCCTTGCAAGGCAAGCACTCTACCAACTGAGTTATAGACCCAGCCCAAAGTCTCATATTTCTAAAAGCAATGGGCAAAGTTCTGAATAAGGAAATGAAATGATTACCTTTGTACATGAAAATATCATTTTGTAAACAAAAATAAATGAAAAGATCATTATAGAGAAAAAAATTAGAGTATGAAAGTTTTAAAAATGCTTTTACCCCACATCCTGCTCCCATGCTTTGAACCTTCCACTGGATTCCCATGTTTTGCCATAATCTTATACCCCCTTGCTCAGTCTCCATTCTCACTTTATTTCCTGTCAGCTTCCCCATAACAACTTACCTTCAGTCATAAAAGTGGCTCTTTCTCATCATTCCAACCAAAGCTCAAATCTCCCTTTTTTGGAGTAATTCCACTGAATCCCTCATCTGATGTTAAGTTGCTCCCTCATAGCCGTTACTATTACTTTTAACCTATTGTCTTCACAGCATGAGTTTAATAGTGGGTGTATCAGTAAGATACCTGCAATATATCCAAGTGGAGACATCAACTACATGAATGGACATAAGATAGCTCAGAGGAGACCTCTGGTCCTACACTTAAAATACAAATTTGAAATTGTTTGTACATAGGTGCTAACTGAAATCATGGGAGGGAACTAGGATGCTTAAGGAGAAAAACTTGCAGTGAGGAAAGACAGAGGCAGAATCTGTAAAGGAGGGTGAGGTGAAGTAATTAGAAGAAAAAACAGTGCAACATCAAGGAAGCTATGAGAACAGACTGAAAGAGCAATTGACAATGGGGTCAGAGTGATTGAGGGATTTAGGAATATGGAAGTCCCTGGTGACCTTAGTATCTTCTAGAGAATGGAAGGAGTAGAATTCTGGTGGGTTGAGAAGAGTGGGAAGTGAGGTACTAAAGATAGTAGGTGTAGACAAGTGTTTTAAGAACTGCTGTGGGAGGAAAAGGATGGTACAGTAGCTGGAAGGGGAGGTGGGATCCAGGGAATACTTTTTTAAAGACAGGGAAATCTAAGTGTGTTAATGCTTATGAAAAGAAGCTAATAAAGAAGAAAGGTTGAAGCTACTAAAAAGAGAAATGCTGAACTCATAATGAAAATCCTGAGTGGACAGAAGATGAGATGGACCTAGGATAGGAAGAGGGACACCTCCTTTAGTAATAACAGGGAGGAAAGTGGAAAGAATATGTGAATAGGTCCATCTTCAGTGCAGGGCAGACTGTTTCACTTACAACTTCTGTTCCACAGGGATACAGGTAAATCATGTTTGGAGTTTTGGTGGAAAGCTGAATTAACCACCACCTGATGGCTTCTATTTTCTCTGTAAAGTTGGAGATGAAGTCATCTGTTGAGTATTGATAGGAAGTGAGGGACAGAAGTTTGAAATAGCTGATGAGTGAGAGGAGAAGCACACTAAAGAAACGGTGGGACTGCCATGTGCAGGAAAAGGATTAAAGCACCTGGTACACAATAGTTGCTCTATAACCAATAAATAATATCTACCAACATCATGATTGCTAATCCTGACAACTATTTTACAGTCACTGGCCACATGAAAAAATTTGCTATGTGGAGAGATTACAACCCTTTTTTCATAGAGAGCTGATGTAGGACCTATAGAGTCGATGCACAGTAATGGATAATAAGTCACCATTTATCATGGTATGTCTGCTATTAGACCTTATATTTTATGTCTATTGGTTCTGTCTCATCAATTACAATAAGTTGTTTGAGAGAAGACTCTGTATTACAAATCTCTATTTCTCAAAGCTTCTTACATATAGTGAGTTTGTCTTCTGGTGATTTTCCACTGGTTACAATGACAATCAACTGTTTCCTTGCTATAAAATAGCCAAACAGACTTGTACTTTCCCATTTTATCTGTGCAGGACAAATTTTCTGGGCACTAAGGAGGATGAACATAACTATCCACAACAGGAACTATTTAATTTTCACAAACAACAGGCCTGCTACTCACTCACTAATACAGAACAAAATGCTAGCTGGTGAGTACTGTACAGCAGCACAGTTTCCAAGAGAAGGTTTCTGTTCATATGTGAAGATTCTAAATGTGAGGTAATGAAAGATATAAATCCTCTAAAAATCAGGCTAGATACACATAGTCAAAAGAGGCTAAGCTAGACAAAATGTTGTGATTAGTCTTATAGCAATTTAATTCTTCTAGTACACCAATGATGTGAGATGTGCAATCAAAAACACATGGAGAAGATGTTGTTCAGCCTGAACAGTTCAAAATATCTTAGGATTTTATTTTTATCTCTTACTAAGTCACTTTTAGCTGGAATGGGAATGGGGCAATCCCAGCCAAATGGTTGGGCACTATTTCTGTGATAAAACAGGGACAACTGGTACCAGTTTGTATGATGGGTGGTAACAGTAGCTGTCCATGTGTCAAACCTTGTAACAGAAATTGAAGGTTTTTGAATAGAAGTTCCTCTCCCCTCAATTCTCAAACTCAGTACAGAAATAAATAGCTGAAACCTAAATGGTATTGAAAATAAACATTTTATTATATAACAGGAGTTAAAGTTTTCAAAAAAAATACATCAACAAAACCAAAAACCATTCTAAGCACAATGAGAAAAATTTAAAATTGCAACTACTTGCACTTTTCAGAAATCTGATGGAAATTAAATGGTTACATATGCTGCCCACAGATGGGGCCAAACCATTATATCTACTGTAGCAGCTGAACAAATTGTGAGTTAAGGAACTGGAACCACTGCCCAATGGCAACTGCAACAGATGAGAGAAAAAGGAGCTCACAACCAGGATGCTCAAACTTGGGTCAGAATCCATTTGTGATCCACTTTCAGTCAATCTGACAAGTCACTCTGATCCAGCACAATTATCCTGTGTGCATGTGTTTTAAAAGACAAAAAGAAAAAAAAGTTTTTATGTATGCTTTTTATTACTATTTACTTATTTATTTATTTATTTATTTATTTATTTATTTTGCGGTTAGGGTTAGGGTTTGAGGTGCTGGGGATTGAACCCAGGGTCTTGTGCTTGTGAAACAAGAACTCTTATCAACTGATCTATATCCCCAGTCCTGTTTTTATTTTTTATGTGGTGCTGGGGATTGCACTCAGAGCCTGGTACATGCTAGGTAAGCACTCTAACACTGAGTTACATCCCCAGCCCTTTTTATTTTATTTTGAACGTGTCTCCCTAAATTATCCAGCCCAGCCTTAATCACTGGGATTATAGATGTGCACCATTGTGCCCTGACCAATACATATGTTTTTTAAAAGATACAAACAACATCCTCTTTCTGTTTTACAGAATTTAAGGAAAAGGGATTTTGGTATTTCTAATCAAGGAAGATTATGATCAGTAGCATATAATGGAAGTGTTAAAATGATGCAAAGCAATTGACAGCAGTATCTTCTGTAGTCCCTCTGTCTGAAAAGTGTTCTCATACTGCTCCTACCACTTATTTAAATAAAGTTGGAATTAATTTCACCTTATATTTTAATTAACTGGAAACATGTACCTATAATTTGAGCAACCTGGTCTTAATTCAAGTCTTTGTCATTCATGTTTATTTAGACAACAGTGAATGTTTAAATCTGTTCATGTTATCTATAAACAGTAAACTTCAACCTACAAACACAGGATATATCTCATTACCTGGATGGTTCAGACCAACCCAGTCGCTTCCAAAAGCAGGGCTTTAGTTCATCTTGACGAAATATAAGAGGAAGAAAAAAAAACAACCTGATTACTTTCTAGGTCAAAGAGTGTCAGAATTCAGAATTCACAGTGTTCTCTTTAGTCTAGTGTAGACTGTTTTACCTACAACAGTTGTTCTATTCCATACAGGCAGAATCTTTCAAAAATAGTTAATGGCTTTCCCTTGTAACATTCTGCAGCTCTCTGCCATAGCAATGGACACCAATGACACCAATTCACAAAGTCCCTAAATTATCTTTTCAGTGAATTTAATACTAAGTGCCCATATACTCCAGGCCCTGTGCCACTCAAGGTTCTGGAGGAAACAAAATGTACTCATGGCCAGTAAGATAAAGATTACTTAATGAAGTGACTACATACAAAGGTATGGTTAAAGTTAAGGGAACAAAAGTAGGAATGGCAAGGCATTCATTGACTAGCAGTGGTGGGAAACCTAGGTCTGAAGGGACTGAGGAGTGGGGATGGGAGGACAGCTGGAACTGGGAAAGACTGGCTGCCTCATAGAAGCTGTGCTTGTGGAGGCACACCATTTCTACCAGATGCAAGGTGCTGAAACAGGGAGGGAGGGAAAGTAATCCCCTAACCTCTCTTCTGCCCTCTGCTCTCCTGCCAGGGCCACCCACTGACCAACAGGAAGCCAGGGAGATGCAGTCCACTAGGGTCAGAATCCTGGGCCACAAAGCAGGGTAGAAAAAGGAGAATGAGAAGGAACTGAGGAAAAGATGAAAAGGATATCAGATGACCTGAAAGAGTTAATGTTTCTAATTTCCTGAGCAGAAGGAACTTAAACAGGAGGCTGTCATTTGTAAATAGCATATCAGAAGCCTAAAGCTCTATCAAAATAGTTTTGAAATTAAGGTTAATTTATGACTTTTGCATTACTTGTCAACCTCACTTAAATTCCACAATATATGATTTCTTACATTATTGGAGTCTGAAGCATCCATGTGAGCTAAATTTAAAAATCTTTTGAAAATGTTAGACAACTAGAAGCAAAACATCTCTCTAGACAATGGTGAGATTAGCCAATGGTTTTTTTTTAGAAATGTAACTGGATGTTGTTACTGTTTTGTGACGAAGCTATGATTGGCAATTAAAGAAAACCTGCACTGAATTGCAGGAGGAAAGAAATTATCAAAGGAAGGAAGATTGTGTATAGCATCTGGGTAACATTACTTGATAACTTTAATGCTCATTAAAGCCCAAGGACTGCAGACTGCATTATGAACCATTATTCACTCATACCTTCTTCACAAGTCCCTAAAAAGCTGTCAGATTTCCTTCTCTCTGGCTTGATGCTTTTTTCCCTTCTTTTCTTCTTTTCATCAACTTCTTGATCATTGGTTGCTTTCTCCCTTTAAGAACAATGATTTGGGGCATTAAACCACATGAATAACAGCCGGGGGCAGGACTGCACTCTGAAGGAAACATAGTAGTTAGGAGTATCAGAGTGTTCCTTATGCGCCAGGCATTGGTTTAAGAGCTCTAATGTTGACTCATTTAATCCTCTTAACAACTGTATCAAGTAGTTACCTCTAATAGTCCCTTTATGTGATAAGGACACTGAGGCACAAAGAAGTGACATACCTACTAAGTCCTAGAGCTGGGATCTGATAGACAGCCTTCCTAATCAGACTCTGCTTTTAACCACTAGACAATATAGTTAGCCTCAAGTGGGGGGGGCCTGCATTTTATGTTGAAATTGGTGTCTTTTTCAAAACCATTTATTTTATCAAATTATCTTCATTTCCCAAAACTTCCTCTGGTATGAAATGTCTAAGTAATTTAACTATCTCACAGTTTAAGAACAAATTTGCTAAACTTTTAAGCAGACACCCCCACTCAACAATAAGCTCCTTAAAGGCAGAGCCGTTGATCCTCTTGGGCACCTCCAGCCTTAGCACAGTGCTTGGCTCATTGTCAATGTTCAAGAGATGCTGGCTGAACCACAATAACAGTGTTTAGGGATTCTTCTTCTGTTTTCATTTCATGGACAGTGAAAACAAAATATGGAAAATGACAGGGGCTGGGGATATATCTCAGTGATACGATGCTTGCCTGACATGAGCAAGGCCCTAGGTTCAATACCTAGCACTGCAAAAAGGGAGAATGAATGAGAAATAAACAGCTAGGGTGAAAAGAGACTTTTTCTCTTAACTTCCCCTAACAGAATCACAGGGTCAAGAGTGCGAGGAAGCATTTGAATTGTCTTCTGCCTCTGTCCATGTGCCCCAGACCAGAGTCATCCAGTCTCTGCTGAACAGCAGCAGCCATTGTTGAAGTAAGTGGAAAGGCAGCTGCTTTCCCTATCCAATGGCTGTGACCATTAGAAAGTTTGTGCTTTACTGAATAAAAATCAGTTACTATGCAATTTCTAGTCACCAGCCCAGTCCTTTGGGGCAGAAGAGAGTAAGCTGACTCTCTTCACTTTACAGTATTTCAGATATTTGAGGACAGCTATCAAATTCTCCATTCCATCTGCTCTTCTCGGGCTAAAGCCTCCCCAGCTCTTTCAGCTGTTCTCATATGACCTGGTTTCCAGACCTGTGACTATTCTGTGGCTACCCTCTTCTGTTCATTAATATCTCTTTTAAAATGTGGCACATTGCACCCTAGGAGCGCTCTAAACAGTACATTGCCTGTCTCACACATCACCTTGATCTAAACAGTACATTTCTGTCTATAAAGCATTAATGCTACATTGACCTTTTCAACAACTGCATCAACCTGAGCTTCGGAGTCATGTCCTCGCCTTCAAGAAGTTATTGAACTGTTACTATGTCTATGACTGCAGGCATGCACCACTGCATCTGGCTTTATTTTTATCTTTTAGAGTGTCTAACATTCCCATTTGTCAATACCAATTTGAATCCCCAGTCCATCACATTAGCACTCATTCCCAGATTTGTATTATCTAAAAATTTGATAAACATGCTTTTCCTGATATATTCAAAAGCCTTATGAAAATGTTGAGATTGGCAGGGCCAAAATACAGTAATCTTAGAGGCCTCTCCCTGTACTGATATCAATCTGCTAATCAGTATCTTGAGCACTGTGGGTGACTGGAGGGAGAGGGGTAAGTGCGATAATGCAGATGGAGTTAGGGCTGGCTTATCTACAGCAGTGTAATGCCATTACCAGATGTTCATTCTCCAAGAAGTCTAAAACCTAGCCCCATTTCCTCAAAAAGAAGAAAATGGGAGTCTAATACCTTCATGCCTTAGGAATTATAAATTTTGTGTGAGGAAAAGGAAGAAGACTCCCTAATGGGGAATACCAACCTTATAGAGCCTTTAGGTGGGTCCTGCAGCTCCATGCTCTCCTCAGGTGGCTGAAACCATCTTTCCAGATCTTCATCAAGAGTAGAGTGAGCTCTATCCGAGGAAAAGTGAAGAGAATGGTGACAACAGTCATTTTCCCTCTCCCTTGACAAGGAAACATACACTCTATAGCTACACTCTATAGGAAGAAACTTTAAAACTGATGCTTTCTCTATACAAATGAGAAAATGAAAGCTTGGTCAGATTGTATCTAGACTCATAACGGTCACTTAGATCTGATTTAATTGTGTACCCAAATAGTCCCAGAGCCCTTTGACATAAAGCGCCCATGATATCACTGCCTCCCAATGTCCGATGCTGACTCTGTCTCAATTCTAGGTCATTAAGTCATTTTCTACCTGAAGTCAGAATTGTATATGCTTTGTACTTATTTTTCTAAGAACTACCTCTGAGGTTAGAAGATGAAAGTAGGATGTTTTAAGAAAGCCTTAAAAATATCCTTCATCTGAAAAAATATCTTCCACTCTAGCTTGGTGCCTAGAACTGACTGACCATTCATAGCACAGAAATTGTCTGAGCATCTGTGAAGCATGTCTGTGGTAAGTACTGCTGGTTCTTTTGGAAAAGGAAGAGACAATAACAATAGCTAACTTTTGACCATGTGCAAAGAATTTTATGTTTATGTAGCCAAACATAACTTCTTGAGCAAATTATTCTTTTACCTTAAATTACAGCATAGATTTTTATTGACCATGTTTTGAGGAGATGGAAGGAACAGTTACATCACACATCGCAGATAAAAGATTTCTAGGGCTGGGGCTATAGCTCAGTTGGTAAAGTGCTTGCCTCACATGCACAAGGCCCTGGGTTCAATCCCCAGCACCCCAAGAAAAGAGAAGAAGAAAAAAGTTTTCTAAAACTTCTCTTGAAAAAAAATTCCCCCCTTCTTGCCTCTTTGTTTTCTTTGTCTCTAATCCTTTCCCTAATTTCTTCTCAGGTCCTATGGCTCCAGTCTCATCCTCAACTTCCCAGACCTTTCCCCTTCCAAGTCTCTCCTTTTTTCCTTCTTATAGAGAATAATGTATCCCTTGAAGAGTATGACAGATGCTAGATCCACTAACCAAAAGTCATTCAAAACACTCTTCTTTACTGCTGCCTTTGACAGCGGCTTGGATGTTAATTCAATTTCTGGTCTCCCTTGTACCTGATAGTGGTAATATGTCAGTTTGGCCTATGAGATAAAGTAGATGTGGACTGGGAAGAGCTTCTGGGGAAATTTTTGCTTCCCAGATAAAATGGGGCAGAATCAGCTAACATACTCCTTTGTCTCACCACCTTATCTCTGCCTGGTATGTGGCTAGCAACCATCTTGCAAATGGGAGTTGACAAGCCAGAAAACAAATGCCAATATGTCACAGTCTGCAGGGCAGATAGATGGAAAAAGCCTAAGTCCCTGGTGGTTTGGTTGAGCTGCTATATCAGGGATACCCTGACACCCATGGATTCTGGTTAAGTGAGCCAAATTCATGTAAGCATAAAGGTGGGGTTTTCTATCATTTGGTCCTAAAAACATTCTGCCAGGCTTCCCCAACCTGCAGACTGCAGGACCAGGATTCAGATGAAGCAAGTGATGGAAGTTCTAACTCAGACTTTATCTTTCTTTAAAATTTAGATTATTTTGTTCATCATGGATATTTTTGCATTAAATCTTCTTTTTTAAAAAAAATATTACTTAAACTACCGAGTTTTTCTGGTGCCCCCTTCAATTTTGTGCTCAAGTGTGTCTCATCTCACCTTAGTTCTGGCTCTGAATTAGAGCTAAGAAAAGGCAAAAGAAGTCAGGCCAAGGAGGTGAGTTGGAGTGGTTTACCTTATAATACAGGAGAGCTCCAAGTCAGGAACAGAATCAAGTTTCTTGAGATAATATTGTACTACAGGATGAATTATCTGGATAATTAATTGTGTGGAGATTTGTTGCATAACAATTTGAGTAGATGCTCCTTGATTTATATTATAAATATTGTTAAGTTGTAAATACATTTCTTATTTAATACACCTCACCAACCAAACAGCATAGCTTAGCAAGACAGTACACTGTAGAGTAGTGGTCATTTACCCTCATGATTGTGAGGATGACTGGGAACTATGGCTCGCTGCTGCTGTCTAGAATCCAGAAAATCACACCACATATTGCTATCCCAGGAAAAGGTCAAAATTAAAACCCTAAGTATGGTTTCAACTGAATGTATACTGCTATTGTTTTATACAAGTCAAAAAAACATATGTTGAACCATCATAAGTTGGGGACCATCTGTATACTTTTTTAAAATATATTTTTAGTTGTAGATGGACACAATACCTTTATTTCATTTATTTATTTTTATGTGGTGCTGAGAATTTAACCCAATACCTCACACATGCTAGGCAAGCACTCTACCACTGAGCCACAAAACCCCAGTCCCTGTCTGCATACTTAATAGAACTGAACTGTACACTTAAAAATGATTAAGATGGTAAATTTTGTTATTTTTCTTTTAGATAATGTGTATGTATGTTGCATGTATTTTATAAATAACATACATATAAATACATAAGTTATATGTATTTTATCACAAATTTTTTAGAAAGCAGACCTTTTAGGAATGGGGGTTATTAAGATAGCATGGGGAAAGAATGTTCTCCTCTTATTTGTCAATATTAGGGAGAACCTAATATAAAGAATGGAATTTTTAAAATCCTTTTGAAAGTTCAGCTTTTTCTGCTACCTCTCTGTGTCCTCTTCTAGATCCTCAGTTTCTCCTGTCCAAAGCAAAATGTCATCATTTTTATTATGGTCAGTTTCTTGTTCTTCTAAATGCTTTTGATCTAAAAACAATAAAGAATTAACTTTATTAGAATGAAAACTTTGAGAAAGCCTGTCTTAAAATGGAGTGTAGACATTAAGGCCAATCAGTGGTTCCTTAAGTATGCAATGGACCAGCTCCCCTCTTCCCCTGAGAGCAGGACAGGTGGCAGTCTGCAGGACACCTGCATTCACAGCAGCTGCTTCTGGGGTCTTGAGAGTTCTCTGGTGCCAGGTGAAGCTATGGGAAACCTAGCTTGTGCCAAGGTTCAGAGATATAGAACAAGCAGAGGAAAGAAAAGTCACACAAAAGATAGGCAGGAAATCCCAAAAACAAACTGAATAAATTTACTTTGGGAGACTATTCTGTTCTCACATCTTAGAAATGTTTCTAGGTTGGAGCCCCAGGGAAGGAATGTGGGTGGGGAAGAAACCCTCTAACGTATGCTAAGCGTTTTACACATGCTATCTCATTTCATCTGGCCAGCAGTCCCATAGAGGGAAGGGGACTAATGTTTGCTAAATATTTTACTTGATGTAGCGGGCACTGTTTATGGAGCTATTATGCACATCACAATATAGGGATTAGTATCCCCACTTTACAGATGAAGACAACTGAGGCCCAAATATTAAACAGTTTGCCATGTAAGTGGTGGTACATATCTGTAATTCCAGCTACTCAGGGGGTAGAGGCAGGAGGACTGCAAGTTGGAGGCCAGCCTCAGCAAATTAGCAAGGCCCTAAGCAACCTAGAAAGACCCTGTGTCAAAACAAACAAACAAACAAACAAACAAACAAACAAACAAACTGAGGGACGTAGTTCAGAGATAGGAGAATCTCTGGGTTCAATCCCTAACACTTCAAAAACAAAAACACTCTAGTAGAGTCAGAATTGAGGTGGGGTTGTGACTGACCTCAGGGTTACACTTCACCATATGTACCACTCTGTTGTCAAAGACAATGTTATACCTAGAACCCAATGAAAAAGATCTGGGGGCTGGGGATATAGCTCAGTTGGTAGAGTGCTTGCCTCACATGCACAAGGTCCTGGGTTCAATCCCTAGCACCAAAAAAAAGAAAAAAAAAAAAAAGAAAGAAAAAGAAAAAAGAAAAAAAAAATCTGACTGTATGCTCACCATTTGCAGTGATGCTGAGATCATGCACTGTGTTCTCATGCAATACTGTGGACGACGCCTGCTGCTGCTTCAGGTGCTCTGTCACAGTACAAAAGCAGAAAACAACTTATTCCTCCTTTGCATGACATGTCATTCTCTAGGACGGTGGTTCTCAAAGGGTGGTCCTCAGACCAGCTGCATTGGCGTAACCCAGGAACCTTGTAGAAATGCAAATTCTCAGGCCTATCCTAGACCTACTGAATCTAAAACTCTGGCAGTATGGTCCAGCTATCTGGGTATTAACAATAACTTCAGAGAGTCTGATGCCTGATTAAATTGGAGAACCACTACTCTAGAACATTCCAAATCTGAAAAGAATTCTTCAAGTAAGACAAAAAAGTGATGAGAATGATGATGAAGAAGAAGATAGATAAAACCTTGCAGTGCCCTATGTACTCAGGATTAATGTTCACAATCTTTACAACAACCCTATGCAACTGACTGTATTATTGTTAATTCTGTTTAATGGATGAGGAAATAAAGGTTAAGAAACTCGCCTAAAACCTAAGAAAGGTTAAGGAACTTGCCTAAAATCACAGATAATGAGAGAATTGGGATTTGAATTCATTCAGTTCTAACTCGAAGGTTTATGCTCCCAATCTCTATCTACACTCCCTAAAAAAATGGTAACAACATCAGAACAATTCAAATGTTTCCTCATCTCTGTTGACCTATGAAAAGACAGGAGGCAGAGAACATCTATTATTTCCAATTTCTAAAGAAATGCCTACTAAACTAAGATAAGCATCTGCTAAAATCAGTGGCTGTTCTGCATTTATTAAGTGCTCAGTCTCCTCAAAGTACTCCCCAGTGCAAAGCAAAAACTCAGATGGAGGGAGCACAGGTAGGCTGCACTGAGCTTACTGGTCTTGTTCTGGGAAGGTACAAGTTGGCTCCCTTCCTGCTGCATAGGAAAGGAGGTCCTACCTCAAAGAGTTTGGCATCAAGGGGTGCTATAAGATCACTTCATAAAACTTGAAATTAAAAATCCATTTTTATCCTGATTAGTCCCTTGTTGATCTTAAATGATCAATCTATATGCTAGGTTTCTAAAATTTCCCCTGTAGGTCCTTGTCAAGAGCCTAAAGCTTTGGATATGGGCAACAGGAGCAGGAGCAACAGCAGGTCAATCCCCAGAGATCTCTTTAGGGGAAACAACAGATATACAATAGCCAGGTGAATAAGCCCAGGAAAAACTACTCAAAAACCCTCTACTCAATTATTTGCATAAGGCAGCCAGGATCTCCCAGAGGGAGGAGACAGAAACCCACTGGTGAACTTTCTCCCCTCGATTTATAATCAGGGAGCTCTTCAGTTGACTAGGTACCTTCTACTTTTTCAAGGTCTCATGGGTAGGCGAAGGGTGGGTGTACAATCCAAAATCCAACTTCCTTGAGGAAGAATGAGTGTGGGTTGGTGACTCAGGCTCTGATAAAGTTCCACAGGTTTCCCTGAAATGGTAATGCTTTAGACAAAAGTTTCAGAATCATCTGGTAAGGCTGACATCTTTATGTGGTCCTGTAAGTGATGAACACAAGGCCAGTGCAAAGAGGTCTGGCCTCCTTCAGACAAGTAATTTTGGGGGTGGAAAAGGCCAGAAAAAGGTTATGGATTTCATGTGTGAGTGATCTATAATGAGTGACTGCTTGCAGTCTTGAGTTTATGGAAGGCTTCTTACTACTTGCATATAAAATTCATTATTTTATTTCAAAATTTTTTTTAGTTCTTTTTATAGACCAGGCTCTGTTCTAGACTTCAGGGATCAAACAACTAACAGAAAAGACAACAATTCCTTCTTGGGGAGGGAGACAAAAAAAAGAACGCTCTATGCTTTGTATTTCTGGAAAATAACTGACCCATTCAAAGTGTAGACATCACCTAGAAACCTGGCCCAGATAATTGCCATAAGTAAAATGACTATGCTGGGGTACATACCATGAGGGCAGAGCCTAGGAGGAAACAGGGAACACAGCTGCTACAATGGATTAAGTGGAGAGTAGATTCACATGTGGTGACTACAGAGGAAGGGCAGCAGGATCCAGAGGCAAGTATCAACTACCCTCAAACTATAAAGGAGACTGCAAGTTCTGCCTTAAGCCATGGCCAAGGAACAAATGATACTAAAAATCTATTAAGCAGTACACATGTGGGATGACCTCCAATCTCTACAGTTCTGTTATTTTAAGGAGAGCAACTATACAGGAAGAATTTGCTAGGACTACTTAGGGAGTCCTAAGTAAAGAGGTGAAAAGTAGAGGCAGGGGTATGGGCTTAAGAGTCTCAACCAAAAATCCTGTGACCTGTATGACCCTGTGGCACTAGAGGAAAGTTTAGTGAGTCAACAAAAGGTCTATAGGGTTGGGGGTGTGCTCAGTGGTGTAGCACTATCCCAGCATGTGCAAGGCCCTGGGTTCAATCCCCAGTACTATAAAAATAAAATAAAGAAAAGGGCCTATAACTACAGAAAAAGAAACCAAGGAAGGAAGGTTCTGGAAGCTGACTGGCTCCACAGAAGTAGAGGACCAAGGAACAGGGGCTGAGGGTTATAAGGAGACTAGAAGGTAGCTGGTCCTGGAGTCAGACCAATAAGCCCTCATTTCTTATAAGACACAAAACTTCAGAGACTCTGAAAACCAACTGGTGCTCTTTAGGAACTTCTCCACAAGTTCCATAGCAAGAATAGGACCATCAGAAAAACAGCTGGAGTTCCCTGGCAGACAGCGACCATCTTCGGCTGCCTGAGTCCTCGGAGCTGAGCTCCGGTTTTCTGGCGGCGCCACGGCTCCTGGAGAGATCTGGCCTGGAGCGGAGGGAGTCACCAGCTCCAACGGGGAGTTTAGGCCCTTTGGCGCTATTTTACAGTTTCCCTGAAAGAGAGTGACCACCTGCCACCGACTGAGCCCCCAGCGAGGAGCTCAGGCCTGCCTGGGCTCTCAAGCCCAGTGTCTCCATCACTGAGCACAGTTCTGTGCCCCCACCCCAACTTGGTCTAGTGCCCAGGTCCACACCCTGGCCCGGGGTCTAGCACCTTGCTGTATCTGATTGTTTATCAACACCAGGCTGCCTCTGCCCAGAAGCATTGATCATTCCCAACCTGGAGGTAGTGGGACAGTAGATTTCTTGGGTCACCGCTTGATCAAGCACCTCTCAAGTCTTTACAGGGAAATTGCAATCCCTCTGATTTACACTACTAGAGGGGAAGATACATGAGCAACATGAGAAAACGCGGGAAGAAAGTGTCCCAAACAAACTTAGATGATATATCAAGAGAACCCAAAGACAGCATGGTAGAAGGAATGACAGAAAGGGAGTTCAGAATGTTCATAATTAAAATGATACAAGAAGACAATGATGTGATGAGAAAGCTTCACAGATTGAGGCTATGAATAATCAGCTAATAGAGCAATTGCAGGAAGCAAAAAATCATTTCAATAAAGAGAAGTCCTGAGAAAAAAACGAACAGAAATCCTTGAAGGAAACAAGGAAATGAAGGAAACAATAAACCACGTTAAAAACTCAATAGAAAGCATAATTAACAGAATAGATCACTTGGAAGACAGAACCTCAGACAATGAAGACAAAATATTTAATCTTGAAAACAAAGTCCAACAAACAGAGAAGATGGTTAGGAATCATGAACGAAACTTCCAAGAAATATAGGACATCATGAAAAGACCAAATTTAAGAGTTATTGGGATTGAGGAAGGCACAGAGATACAAACCAAGGGTATAATAATCTGTTCAATGAAATAATATCAGAAACTTTCCCAAATATGATGAATGAGATGGAAAATCAATTACAAGAGGCTTACAGGACACCCAAAGCACAGAATTACAACAGATCTACACCAAGGCACATTATAATGAAAATACCTAACATACAAAACAAAGATAGAATTTTAAAGGCTGAGAGAGAAAAGCAGCAGATTACCTATGGGGGAAACCAATACGAATATCAGCAGATTTCTCATCCCAGACCCTAAAAGCAAGAAGGGCCTGGAACAACATATTTCAAGCTCTGAAAGAAAACGGATGCCAACCAAGAATCTTATATCCAGCAAAACTTACCTTCAGATTTGATGACGAAATAAAATCCTTCCATGATAAACAAAAGCTTAAAGAATTCACAAAGAGAAAGCCTGCCCTACAGAACATTCTCAACAAAATATTCAAAGAGGAAGAAACGAAAAACAACAATCTCAGTCAACATGGGGAGGAATTACCCTAAAGAAAGAGTCAATCAAAGGAGAAACAAAGTTAAGCTAAAAACCCCCAAAAAACTAAAATGGCAGGAAATACAAGTCATATCTCAATAATAACCCTGAATGTAAATGGCCTAAACTCATCAATCAAAAGACATAGACTGGCAGA
>JAJEJO010050062.1:49414-101659 GCA_020662805.1 Glaucomys volans
CAAAATGTTTCTCCTTCTAGGTACATAGTGGAACAGCACATTTTGGTCCTCTTAATTTACATAAAAGCCATAAGACTTGTTTTAACCAATGAAATATGAGTGAAAGTCAAGAGTCACTTCTGGACTAAAACTTTACAGTCTATGCACAATTCGCCAAGTTCCATTTTTCCTGCCTTGGTGATCAAGAATGAACAAAGATGGAGCTTCCCATCCACATCCCTAATAAAAGGCAGAAAGTAAGAAAATCAATGTCAGCAAAATGCACTAACTTGATACAAGGGACCAGTTTATTGGCCCAGTAAGAAGCAGTGGAAAGGGCACAAAGCTAGAAGTGGAAAGTGTGGGCTCTGGCTCTGCTGCTAACTAGCTACAAGTTTTCTGACATGTCTGGGCCTCAATTCTTCTCCAGAGATAGAATACTCTATAAGGGTCAGTCCAGTCCTGAAATCAGCCAATGACTCAATATGAGTCAGAACATCCTTGGCTAACTCATGAGTCATGAACAAGAAGCATGAGCAAGAAATAAACTTTTGTCAGGCATGGTGGTGCACACCTGTAATCCCAGATGGGAGGCTGAGGCAGGAAAATTACAGATACAAAGACAGTTTCAACAATTCAGTGAGGCCCTAAGCCACTAGCTCGGTGAGACCTTGTCTCAAAATAAAAAATGAAAAGGGCTGGGGATGTGGCTCAGAGATTAAGTACCCTTGAATTCAATATTTAGTACGCTTCCCCCACAAAGAAATAAACTTAAGTTGTTTTTTTTTCCCCCCTTAGGAAATGTTCACCCTTCAGTAGATGAATGGGTAAAGAAACTGTGGTATACATACACAATGGAATAGTACTCAGTTATAAAGAAGAATAAAAATTATGGCATTTGCAGGTAAATGGACGGAGTTGGAGATATAAGCTAAGTGAAATAAGCCAAACCCAAAAAACCAAAGGCCAAATGTTTTCACTGATAAGTGAATGACGATACATAAGGGGGGGGGGGTAAGAGAAGAATGGAGGAACTTTGGATTGTATCAGATGAAGTGGACTTTGAGCCAAAGTTAGTCAGAAAGGATACAGAAGGACATTTTATATTGCCTAAGGGAACCATAAATCAGCAAGACATAACGATTGTAAATATTCATGCCCCAAACAATGGCGCATCCATGTTTGTCAAACAAATCCTTCTCAATTCCAGAAACCAAATAGACCAAATCACAACAATTCTGGGTGACTTTAACATACCACTCTCACCACTGGATAGATCTTTCAAACAAAAACTGAATAAAGAAACCATAGAACTCAATAACACAATCAATAACAGACTTAACAGACATATGTAGAATATTCCATCCATCAACAAGCGAATACACTTTCTTCTCAGTAGCACATGGGTCCTTTTCTAAAATAGACCATCTGTTATACCCCAATCAGCCCTTAGTAAATGCAAAAAAATAAATAGGAAATGTTCACAGTCAAGAATGGAGAGGGATGGAGTGGTATCAAGTAGCAATGAGAACAGATTCAATTGTTGCTGCAGGCCTGGGTGTTTTAGGGCAACCCATTTCACTGTCTCTGTTCTTGATCAGCTTTCAGGCAAGAGGCAGCACAGTGGCCAATTCAAAATCAGAACCAACTTCTAAAGCATCGCGAACCTATGGAAGTTATAGCAAATATGTAACTGGAGAAAATGTAGTAATCAGTAGGTTGGAAAATGAGTCCCGCCTACTCATGCGATCTGTTTGCTGGAAATACAGATAGCTACGGAGGTGCAGAGAATAAATTCAGTTCCTTCTGTGTGAGGGACTGGATTAATCATTATTGGGAAGATTTATAAAAACTCATTGCACAGAGAAAATCATGAGTCCTGCCAATGCTTGCCAAGGTCAACCTCCTTAGGAGAATAACAGCAATCACATTGATAATGTTACTAAAAATATCATCCCGAGTGAATGCAGTTTCCTTGAAGAAACTATTGACTGAGGAATCATGGCTGGATAATGTGTAACTATGACCCAGGACTGTGGTAGATCGCGACCTCTGTTTTCTGTTTGTTTTTGAGATATCTAGTCCAATGTCCAAAACTGAAATGCAGCATCGTTTTGAAACACTGATGCTAAAGCATCTTGCAAGAGCATAATACAGTCATTTCAAACTGATGGATCTAAGCCTGGATGACTTGGTGGAATTACCTGGGGTCCCACTTCCCTTCCATCTGCATCACTGCTCATTCATGCTGTAACTCGAACCAGCCGCGTAAGACTCTGACAGCCCTGAGCCAGCCCTGGGCCAGCCCTGGGATGACTGCAGAAAATGCATTCTGGAAAAGTCCATGCTGTACCTGGTTGTCTTCCAACTGAAAGCCTGTGGCAGAGCCTTGAGTCCTGGGGACCCGAGTGCCGGCGTGATTAAGGTGGTTCCAACCAACCCGGAAGCTTGCAAGGAAGGTCTCCGCGGCAATTGCCTGTCATTCCTCAGCCAACTTTTCTCATCCTTTTTGGCACTGACCCTTGGTCCCCTCCCCTGAGATTCACCCGGGCTGCCAGCTCTCTGTGGGCACTTAAGTTGTTTTAAACCACTAAAATTTGGGGGTTTATACAGTATAATCTTTTCTATCCTGAATTACTAGAAATGTGAAATTAGAAATATTTAAACTTTCTGAATTTTGTCCCATTCTCACCATATCTTGTATTAGGAATTGAACCAAGGGCCTTGGAAATGCTAGGGAAGCACTCTACCACCGAGTTATATCCCAGCCCTTTGTTTCATTTACTTTTTATTTTTATTTTTGTGCCAGGGGACTGAACTCTGGGACACCTTACAACTGAGCCACATCCCCAGCCCTTTTTATATTGAGACAGATGTCACTGATTTGTTGAGGAACTTGCTAAGCTGCTGAAGCTGGCTTTGAACTTGTGATCCTCCTACCTCAGCCTCCCAAGTAGTTGGGATTGAAGGCATGCACCATCATGCCCAGCTGAAATTTGCCTTTCTATTAGCAAAATGGAGATAACTGTATGTACCTTAAGAGGGTTGTGGGTTAAATTAGACAGCATAGTGCTTGTCATATACTAGATACTTATGAATACTAGTTATAATTAAGGAATTGAGGCCTAGAGAGAGGAAGTAAACTGAATATTACTATGCCAGTTATTTCACATCTATTGTTTTTCAACTTTTGATATAATTATAGATTCACATATAGTTGTAAAAAAAATACAATTTACCCAGTTTCCCCCAATGGTAACAGCTTGCAAAATCTATAGAACAATATCACAACCATGTTATTGACATTGATAGGAACAAAATACAGAACATTTCTCATATCATAAGATCCCTCATGTTGCTAATTTATGGCCATGACTAGTCATTTTTCTTTATAATTTTTTTTGGGGGGGTGTTGGGGATTGAACCACTTACCCACATCCCCAGTCCTTTTTATTTTTTATTTAGAGGCATATTAATGAATATTTGTATATTTTTTTATGTGAACAGTAAGTCTTCATTTCTCTAGGACAAATGCTCAGAAGTTACATAATTACTTTTAATTCCCATGTCAACGTTCTTATCCTTATTTTACAGTCGAGGATACAGAAGAGGGCAGAGACCTGTTACCAAGGTCACATGAATAGAATGTCGCGAGTTAGGATCTGCATTCATATAATGACATCTTTTCACTGCTGAGCAAGTCCTAAAAAAGCTATCCAAAACTATTATTTGTAAGATAGTGGCAAACACATTTGAAGACAAGTAATGAATGCATGAGTATGTAGCATTCTCAAGATTAACACTGCTTCTGAGTATGAAACTCTGAGTAAGACGTAACAACCCGTATCTCTGTATAGGATACAATAGTCCATACCTCTGTATAGGTTGGAACTGAGGCCTCGTCAAAATCTCAGCATTCTTTCCAAGGATTTTTCTCATTTGGAATATTTCCTTACCTGAAAGAATAAAGAAAATATATTTTTACTAAATTTTTGCTAATTCAGATTATTTTTTTCATTTTCGAGAATTTTCCTTGATTTGGTCTAGAATGAGGAATTATCTGGACAGAAAAGTACTTCCCTTTTTGAGTTTGGATTGAGTGTTGCATGGGAGGTTTTCTCTGAAAGTTTATTTTCCTTGATCAGAGGGGGGAACTACATTCTGACACTCAGAATACAATCAAGCTATTTACTGGCCTTTCAGTTATAACCACATAGTTATTTCTGGAGACAAATGTTGTTTGTCTTTTCAAGAATGCTAACTGACCCAGTTCTGGTCAATGGACACCAGGGGGCGTTGAAACCAAAAAGTGTTTGTTCACTAAAGCTACCAAACAGAAAAGAGTATTAACTAGGCATTCCCAGAGAGTTAAGTGTGCCTCTTAGCCATCAAACACCCTCTAAAGAAAGGGGGCAGGGAGCGGAGTCTTGAATATGAGGAATCAGTTTAACTGTCTTGTTTTCTTTAGCATCAAGTGTCTGAAGATATTCCTCTCCAATTCTCAGGAAAATACTTTTCAGATATTTAGGCAAATAGAGGCAGTGTCCATTTTCCTTTCCAGTATTAACTATCCTAGTCTATGAAGGGGGCATACAGAGCAGCCTGCCCTGATTCCAAATGCTTCTGACTCCCCACACCTATCCTACTCCTTAAGGGTAGGTAATCTGGTAGGCACCAAGAATGCACAACAGAAAAATCCCACCTTTAGCAGATAGATACCAAAACCTTTAAATTGCCACCAGTAGAGAAACATTTGGGCTTCTCTTCCTGAAATGTGCCCCCTCCCATTTTTTTGTACTGGAGATGGAACCCAGGGAAGCTTTATCTCTGAGCTACATACCTAATCCTTTTTTATTTTTTATTTTGAGACAGAGTCTTTCTAAGTTGCTGAGGCTGGCCTCAAACTTGCAATTCTCCTGCCTCAATCTCCCAAGTTACTAATGTACTACTGTGTCAAACTTCCTATGACTCTCCTAGATAAGCACAATTTAGACTGGAGATAACTTAAGAGATTTTTTAAAAAAGTCTGACCCCCTCCTTTACATTAAGGGAGATTGGGGCCCTGGAATGAAGTGGCTTGTTTAAGGTTATATAGAAAAAATCGGTGGCAGAACAGTAGTTTAGAATCCAACAATGGAGCTCGGAATGTGGATCTATGGTACAGCGTTTGCCTAGCATGTGCAAGGCCCTGGGTTTGATCCCCAGTATTGTGCCAAAAAAAAGGTGAAAGTCCAACATACATCCCAGTGTACCCATCCTGTTCCCTGGTGTAGAAGGGGATAATATATCGCACACTAGGGTGGGGGCAGGGCAGAAAAAAGCCTGAAAGAAGGGAGCGAAGTAGACTTTCTCAAGTACTGCAGATGTTTGTGTGGAACTGGCTCTGGTTTTCTGACCTGTACTTCCATTTCGCCAACCCACTCAACTCTCCTCCAAATACAAATGGCCACGTTCAGACCAGGGCCACAGAAAGTAATCATGGGCAAAGCCTCAGCAGGAAAAGATGAGTCCCTGGGGTTTTGTAATACATATCCTGAGAATGTTCATTTAAAAGCTTGTAGCTAGGGCTGGGGATATAGCTCAGTTGGTAGATTGCCTGCCTTGCAAACACAAGGCCTCTGGGTTCAATCCCCAGCACCGCAAAAAATAAATAAATAAATAAATAAATAAATAAATAAATAAAAAAAAATAATAATAAAAGCTTGTAGCTTCTTAAAATGCTCCTGACTCTGATAGGAGCTTGAATCAAGTTAGGGCTAGAAGTTGGAGTGTGCAGTAGGTGTGAGGTACCCCATCTGTCTTGGTTCAGAGGGTTGAGATATCACTGTGGAGAGCTACATAGCCTGTCAGGTGGATAACTTTGGTTTAAAAATACATGGTTAGCTGGGCAAGGCCGCACACACCTGTAATCCCAACTACTCAGGAAGCTGAGGTAGGAGGATTCCAAGTTTGAGGCCAGCCTCAGTAACTTAGCAAGACCATGTCTCAAAATTTTACAAGGGCTGGGGATATAGTGCAGTGGGAGAGTTGCCTAGCATGTGTGAAGTTCTGGTTTTGATCTCCTGTACTGCAAAAACAAAGAAAGAAAGAAACAAAAATAGTTGCATACCTTAAGAATTTTTAAATATCGTTAACAGAACCAATAGTTTACTTCTATCTTGTCTTGTGCCACACCCCTGGCTGCATAGAACCCAAAGTCTCTCAAGGGGTGGGTGTTGAGTTGAATCTGCACTGTTGGCTATTATTAACTTTGGGAGAGGGATGTGGTGGCAGGGGTACTGAAGATTGAACCCAGGGGTGTTCAATCTGAGGTACCTCCACAGTTCCTTTTTTTTTTTTTTTTTTTTTTGTGGTGCTGGGGATTGAACCTAGGGCCTTGTGCTTAACTGAGCTATATCCCCAGCCTCCCCAGTCCTTTTTATTTTGAGATAGGCTCTCACTGAATTGCTGAGCCCGGCCTCGAACTTGTGATCCTCCTGCTCAGCCTTCCAAGTTGCTGGGATTATACTGTACCCAGCTGGCTATTACTAACTTTATGATAAGATGCTAAGCAAGCAAAGGAAAACAATGACGAAACTGCTTTCTAGAGAAAAACATGGAAACCAAAATTCTAGTTTTTGTTGTATCAATAACTTGCTTGAGATGGGCTAGAGCAAATCCCTCAGGTTTTCAGCAAAAATAACTGTACTTTCTGTGTGCCACCAAGGAGCCTAAAATTTAGTGAGAGAGTGTGTGTGGTAGTGATGGTGGTGGTGGTACAGAGCAGCAAGTACTACTGCATTTGTTATAAAAATACAAGGGGAGGTATAAGTAACACAGTGTATAGATTTCGTAAGGCTGGTGAGGAGCAGAGGATTCAATCTAATAAGGGGAGATCACTGTGCCTTGTTTTATTTATCTGTAAAATGGTCTGGATGAAGTTATCTCTAAGGTCCCTTCTACCTCTACACATTCACCATCCAAGAGAAAGCAAAGGCAAGTGATTCTCAAGGGCTTACCACAGATTGGAGGTTGGGCAAATGCACCTTGTATTTCTTCAAAGTCCTTTTCTATGGGACTTGAGGTCTACAAAAGAATAAAAGAAGAGCAAAGAAAGAAGATTCAATGGAGGCATATATAACAAAAAGTTCAGAAAGAATATGATTTCTTTCTTTTTTGTGGCACTGGGGATTAAACCCAAGGCCTTCCACATGGTAGACAAGTACTTTATCACTGAGTAATACCCCCAGGACTCATGATGATCTTTTTTAAAAAAATAGTTTTTCTAGTTGTATACGGATACAATACCCTTATTTTTATGTGGTGCCAAGGATCAAACCCAGTGCTTCCCATGTGCAAGGCAAGCACTTTACCACTGAGCCACAACTCCAGCCCCTCATGATGATCTTAAACCTTAAAATCTTCATAAGGTTCCTACCTCTTTTAGAACAAACCTGATTCACAGACATTATTTATTTATGCTATATGTTTCAGCAATAAGCCATCCCTCCACCTCCTATGGTGAGGAGGAATTTTGTGACTTTATATCATTCTCTCCTGCTCATCCCAATCTTCCAACAAAAATGTTTTGGTTCTTGGGAGCTTTATCAGAAGAGTCAAGGAAAGTTGAAAAAATGGCCCAGTGTGAAAAACTACTCTATAAAGTGAGAAGTCAGAATAATGGTTCCTTTGAGGGGGGGAAGACAGTGACTGGAAGAGAGGACATGTATGTGCATGATGTATATCCTACACGTGTATATGTTTTTAAAATATTTTTATTAAAGACTTCTTAACATCCCAGTCTATGCACAGTAAAATAAAGAATACTTAAAGGACTGTTAATATGGGAAAGCTATTCTGAGTTTTCAGAAATGGAGACAAGTGATAATTATAATTTTGATGCATTCTGGAATTCTTCTTATCAGTCAAATGCTATGCTTGACATGTTCATTCCTCCCTTTCCTCCACGCCACCTTTCATATTGTCCAAAAAGGTGACAGAGATTGGGGAGAGGTGGGGAAGAAATCATGTAAATAATAAAAGAATCCAGTGAACTTCACTTTATAAATGAAAATACTCTGTACAAGCAGGTTTATGCAAAAGCAAGCAGACTCCTAAGAAAACCTGTGTGTTGAACAGTCTCATATTTTTTGCTGAACACTCTCCTCCATCTTGGTTCTCCTGCCCCTGAAGCTTGGCAGACTGGGTTTAATTACCTACATCTGCAAAGTCATCAGTTTTTCATAGAGAAGAATGACAACCTTGTTCTCTTCTGCACAGAAAAGACATGTGAATGAGATACCATGAATGAAAGTGTTCTAGAAAAAAGTACAAAGTGCTACACAAATTGCAGAAACCTTAACTTGGGGAGAAATTGCATATGATCTTCCATTTTCAAGAATCTTATTTTCCCAAAATTTTAAAATCGTATATGAAAAAACACTAGCAAATGGGCACCAGACACCTTTATGGGTAAGCTATTTTTCTTAATAAAAATGATTTAAAAGGAACAAAGCAAAAGAAAAACCTGAAAACATACTTTACCCTGAATGTGATTTTTACCTCTAGAGCTAAATTTTCTTGAGCAGAGGAGGAGTAAAAATACTCATATTCTGGAGTCAAAAATTCATCTGTTATGTCCTCAGAAGACTCTGGTGAACAAGTTGATTGCATAGACTGATCCTATTAATAATAAAGGAAATCACTTTTAAGTTGCTATTCATTATAAACAAATGCCTTTACAGCTAAACACAGTGTTAAAAAAAAGGGCTCATGTAAAACTACCCAGCAGTCAGCTGACACACTGAATTTGATTGAGTACTCTGCCTTTGTAGTGGGAAGAGGTGGCTGTGAACTGCTTGGAATAAATATGGAAGAATGATAATCCTGAGTCTCAGCATGCAGAATGGGCGTGGATTAGGCAACCTTTCTGCTCAAAATTCTTGAGAACTCAAGCTGAAGATCAAATTTAAACACCCTGATCCTTCAAAGGCAGAGACATGGTCTGCATGTTGGCATCATCTTACACATGAGGAGACTGAGGCTGCCTAGTACTTGGAAGTCCTTCAGGTATTGTAGTTTAGAGGCAAGTGAAGGAGCACGAGTTTTAAAACAGCAATGCAATTTCAATAATAGAAAATAAAATTCAAATATTAAAAAGTACAGAACATCTCCATTCCACCCTTTATTTTTTCTGCTTATTTTGCTACATTGAAGCCCTGATTACCACAGCATCAGACAACTTTCTTTTCCCCACTTTTAGACATCTCTTTGCAGACATTTTGTGGCTTATTTCCTTGGACACTGCTTTTGCCACACCCTTCCCCTCCTGGTGCACTTAGTAGATGTCACACTGAAATTTCTCAGACAAGCCTAGTCTCCCCTGTACTAGAGGGAGGCTCCTTCCTTGACTAGATCTGCTCTTTCAGTCAACTTAGTATGCTCAATGTAGCATTTCCTTCCAGTTCTCACACAAGAGAAAGAATAAATTACCCTGTGAATGCTCTGCACAACACGATTAAAAACAATGCTGTACTGTTTCTTCAAAAGACTTTACATTTTATCACTATTGTATTTTTATGTGTCATTCTTGGTTGCTCTCTATATTCTATAAATGGTCATGGCCCTGTACAGTTCATTTCTAACTTCTATAGATATTATTTTGGGGTCATAATATGAAATGACAACTTTGCTCTACTGAATTATATCCTTGGGCTCCACCTGGCTCTCTAGACCATATTACTTACGCTGTAAGATTTCTCAACTGCCACAGATGCATCAGAACTTGCTTGAAAGGATTCACTATGCTCTGGCTGCTCATTTTTCCTGGGGGACAGGTGCCTGATACCTAATGATTATATTCACAATCAGGGCCATGGTCATACAGTGATATTCGGATAACATCAAAGGGATAAAGGATAGTGTGAAAGAAGAGACATGTGGGTATTCTGCCAAGGATGGTCACATCCCATATGTTAGCTTTAATATAAAGAGAAGACAATGTTAGTTTAGCCTGGCCATAAAATGCAGTCCTGGATTATCCACCTATTTGCCCAACCACTCAAGAGTAATACTTGGGGCTGGAAATGTGGCTTAGTGGTAGAGTGCTTGCTTAGCAAGTTATGAGGCCCTGGGTTCAACCTCTAGCACTGTGGGGGGGGTGAGGAAAAAGATACACACACACACACACACACACACACACACACACACACACCCCAAGCTTTATTTATTATTTATGTATTCATTTAGCAGTACTGGGGATTGAGTCCAGGGGTAGGTACTTTATCACTGAGCTACATCCCAGCCCTTTTTAAATTTTGAGACAGGGTCTTGCTAAGTTGCTTTAGGGCCTCGCTACATTGCTGAACTTCATTGCTGGTCTCCAACTTGTGATCCTCCTGCCTCAGTCTCCCAAATGGCTGGGATTACAGGGTGTGCCAGCAATGGTAATTTTAGATGTTTCTTTCTTTGACTCACAACTGTGAAATAATATCCCATGTCCAGAATGTAAACAATCTGTAGAAACACAGTTGTCATTTTAACCTGTCCAATCTACTAACTGATGACAGTAAATGCTGTGGGGAGCCATCTATGCCTGGCAGAATCAGACTTGGCTGAGCCATGGGCTACAGAGGTCTGACTTCCAGGAACTGGCGGTCATGGGAGACTGTTTCAGAGAGCCAGGGAGTAGGTGGCCCTGTACAGAGTGGCTCACCCTGAGGAGATGCTAATTCTCTAAGCAAATGGCTTCCCTAACTCCATCCCATCCTGTTCCTCACAGAAGAAGCCCATCCGGTCCAGGCCCCTTTACCTGTGTGACTGTAAATAAAGGTGAAGGTGGGGTCCTCTATCTTGTTGGAGTCCAGATCTGGTATGGCCCAATCCATCATGCTCCCTTCCTTTTGAAAAGAGTATTGGCTCTTGTGTGTTTATTGACTAGATAAGTTTATTAGTAATTGATTTATAGCCAGCACCGTCCCCCAGCAGTTAATCCTTCCCTCATCCACTCTGGACGTGACTGAAACCCCCACAAAATATCATTTATTTCTAGATTCTTCTGGCATAGACTTGGATTTATTTCCAGCTTAGAATACAAGGCAAAGGCTGGACATGGTGGTGCACACCTGTAATCCCAGCAATTGGGAGGCTGAGGCAGGACGTTCGAAGGTTCAAAACAAGTCTCAGCAACTTAGGCCCTAAGCAATTCAGCAAGACCATCTCAAAATAAAAAATACAAAGGGTGGGAATGTAGCTCAGCGTAACCCCTCTGGGTTCAAGCCCCAGTACCCACCCCTCAAAAAAAAACAATGCAGAGAAATGAGCAATAGGAAATGGTGGTCCACCTCCTCCCTCAGGAAAGGAAGGTTCAGTTCCTTGCTAGGTTACATCCAGGACCAGGGTCAGTAAATAAAGATTATTTTACTTCCTTTGGACAAAGGGGTCTTGTTTCAGTAACAGAAAAACTTATGAACCAGGTGCAGTGGCTCACACCTTCAAATCCTAGTGGCTCAGGGGGCTGAGGCAGTTCGAGGTCAGCCTCAGCAACTTAGGGAGGCCCTAAGAACTTAGCGAGACCTTGTCTCAAAATAAAAAATTAAAAGGGCTGGGGATTCCTGGTACAAAACAAAACAAAACAAAACAAACAAAAAAACAACTTCTGAACCTCTGAATAGCTTTGTCTGTGGGAAGCACAGTGGGGCATACGGGGTCAGCTGCTTTTCTTTGGAATTCAAGTTTCCCAGAAAGGTAAGAAAGGAAAGAGCATGAAGCAAAGGAAATTACAAGGTTTACTTATGTCTGAGAGCAGATAACTTGATAGAGCTCACCTAATCCAATTCCCCCAGCTGAACTTACTGGTGAATCTTTGAGGCTCAGGCTGTTTGCTCTGCTTGTCACTATCACGGTCACTGTTGCCCATTTTTCCAAATGTGACATTTCCTCCTGGCTTATCATTTTCCCTGGGATACTCTGCATCTTGCTTCCAGTCTATGTTCTGAGAGTCCTTGACAGGGGGCTGCAGCAGAGGAGCACGCTCATTTTCAGACTCACTCTTTAAAGTCAAACTACTTTGAGGATGCCAAGGAGGGATTGTGAGCTGCCCAGTAGCTGCTTTCTCTGCCATTTCCTTCACTTCCACTGGACACAAAAGAAAGCAGTATTTAAAACATCATTGTAAACATGGGAAACAAAAGCCTTCATCTAAAAACACTACAGTTCATATTGTAACAATAATTGCCTTTCTACAGTTATATTATCCTTCTCTTGCCCTGTTTGGCTTGAAGCGAAAAATAAGGGAAAATGAATGACAGAACAAGGGAAGGGAATTTCAGCTGGTTACCCTAAACAACATCCTTGTGGTTGAATTCCAGAGATGGACCCTCCAGCTAATTTAACAAGAAAAATGACGTCTGAAATTCCAAGCCTTGTAGTAATTAATGGAAAAGATTCTATTTGAGTTTGTTTAGCCTTTGTAGACTACACTGAGATTGTATTTGGGGGTATATACTTATATCTGTTTTCATTTCAAATGTTCTACACTTCTGTTAATGTCACTTAGTATTAGTATTAAAAAATAGACATAGCCGGGCGTGGTGGCCCACCCCTTTAAATCCCAGCACTTGGGAGACTGAGGCAGAAAGATTGCAAGTTCAAAGCCAGCCTCAGCAACTGAGTAAGGCCCTAAGCAACTCAGTGAGACCCTGTCTCTAAATAAAATACAAAATAGGGCTGGGAATGTGACTCAGTGGTGGAGTGCCCCTGGGTTCAATCCCCAGTACAAAAAAACAAAACAAAACAGACATGTCCTTTTAAGTTTACAAAAGTGTTACATACAAAAGGATAACGTATATGGGATGTGTGAGAGCAACATGGTATGATCTCCATTTCAATAATATTTACAAGCTGGGTGTGGTGGCACATGCCTGTAATCCCAGCGGCTCAAGAGGCTGAGGCAGGAGGATCTCGAGTTCAAAGCTAGCCTCAGCAACGGCAAGGTGGTAAGCAACTCAGTGAGACCCTGTCTCTAAATAAAATACAAAACAGGGCTGGGGTTGTGTCTCAGTGGTCGAGTGCCCCTGAGTTCAATCCCTGGTTCCAAACAAACAAAATAATAATAATATTTAATTATTAAATATCCACATTGTATAGTTTTATTATACTTGTTAACTGATATACATATATATACATATAAATATTTAGTACATACAAAATCTAAAAATGAAAAATCATTTCCCTTTTATATTTTGTAGCCAGAAGGCTCTGGCTACAAAATGGAAAGATCACAGAAGAAAAATGTGGGAGGAATTTGCTGTGGTTCTAAACAGCGAAATACAGCCTGTGTACTTAGAAATATCAAGAAGGTGAGAAATATATTTTACATTTTATTTTGCCTAACAAAACCCATGACTTCATACTTACTTTTCCATTTTAAGTGTATCTCTCCATCATCTTCATTATTTCTTGACTTTGTATTATAGATTTCAGAAGACACAGATTCCACACTGGTCCTAAATTACATAGGTTTTTTTGTGGGGGGAATGGGAGTAGGGTGGACACAAAAACATTTGTTCAAGTTCCTGGCAAAACTCAAAGCCCACCAAGTCCACCCAGACGTGCCCCCTACTTCCGCAGCTATTCCTAAAACAGCACTGACTCCTTATTACCACTAGAGGGAGCCGGACTCCCTAGAGGGAGCCTGAAAAGTTCCTTACCTGGTAAAGCCCTGGCTAAGGATGGGTGACCCAGCAGTTCTCTTTGGGTGGCTTGATACAGGAAACAATGCACTTCTTGGCTGTGTGACTTTGGCTCGTTCACTGGTCTCTCGAGGCCTTCCCTGGCTGAAAAATGAAAGGACTGGACCACAAGATCTCTAAATTTTGTTTCCAAGTTCAGATTTCATGATTCTAAAAATGCTCTTGGGAAGATTTCAGAAATAGAAGAAACCCACAATTGAAACAGTTTCACCAGACAGAGTCCATCCACCCCCCAATGCCACAAATCATAGGTGATGGCTCAGGTGACAGTTCTGCTCCTACGCTTCCATCAGAATTCTTCAGTAATAGGCCCACCTCTACATCAGTGATAGCACAACCACCAACATTTATAAAGAACCTGAAGAACAGTCCAACACCCTCAGTTTAGTCTTACCAAGTTCTGGACCCTGACGGTGCTGGGTCAGCTGTCAGACTGGCCAATGTCAGTCTCTCTTGGATGAACCTTCTGGACTCTTTTTTTCCTCTAAATATCCCATGACTGTATACATTTTATTATCTACTAATCCAGCTCTTCAAAAATATGTGATCTGTGGCAAAAATATGAATTCCCCATTGTCCAGAATGTATACTCTCCAGCTGAATAGGAAAGTGGAGAGATCAGCTCTGACCAGCTTCTTCTTCTTCTTCTTTTTTTTTTTAAGTTGTGGATGGACATTCATTCATTCATTCATTTATTTGCAGTGCTGAGGATAGAACCCAGTGCCTCACACATGCTAGGTTCTACCACTGAGCCACAGCCCCAGCCCATCTGATCAGCTTCTTTAAAGAGCTTTTTGGCAACGACTATCAAGAATCTTCAAAATGTTCAAGCCCTTAGACCCAGTAATTTTGCTTCTGGAAATCTATCCCAAGAACATAATAAAAAATGTAGGGGAAAAAATTTATTTGCAAGTCACTGTGGCCTTGTTCCTACATAAAAAGTATTAAACAACCTAAAACTACAATGGGGGATTATCCAACAATTTCAAAATAAGTTTACTGTTTTTAAAAACAGCCAGGTGCAGTGGTGTACACCTGTAATCCCAACTTCTAGGGAGGGCTGAAGAAGAAGGACTACAAATTGAAGATGAACTTGGGCAACACCCTGACTCAAAATTTTTTAAATTTTAAAAAGGGCTGGGGATGAACCTCAGTGGTAGAGCATTTGCCCAGCATATGTGAGGCCCTGGATTCAATTCCTAGTAGTATACACACACACACACCAAAATGATTTCATGGAAGTAGTAGAATGGTGGGTACCAGAGGCTGGAGTTGTTAGAGGCTAAGGGGGAAAAGGGAGAGGTTGGTCAAAGGATATATAATTACAGTTTTATGGAAGGAATAAACTATAAGAGATTTAGGCATGGTGGCACACACCTACTATCCCTGCTACTTGGGAGGGTGAGGCAGGAGGATTACAAATTCAAGGCTAGTCTGAGCAACAGTGAGATCCTATCTCAAAATAAAAAATAAAAAGGGCTAGGGATGTAGCTCACTGATAGAGTACCCTGGGTTTAATCCCTTGTACCACAAAAAAAAAAATAAAAAGAGAGAGAGAGATCTGTTTTATAGCAGGTGATTACAGTTGATATTCTCAAAAAACATAGAAAGGGAACATATGCTCTTATCACAAAAATGATAAATAGGTGAGGTGATATAATTGTTGATTACCTAGATTTTACCGTTCTACAATGAATATATATCTTAAAACATCATGTTGGGGTTGGGGATGTAGCTCAATTGTAAAGTACTTTCGTAGCAGGCATAAAGCCCTGGGTTCAATTCCCAGGACCCCGCCCCCAACACACACACACACACACACACACACACACACACACACACAGCTGTATATGTTAACAGTGTTATCTGTCAATTTCTTTTTAATTTAAAAATTATAAAAACAAACACATTTGGGGGTAGGGATTTATTACAGGGGGAGAACACCTTCCTAGCATGTGTGAGGCCCTAGGATCAATCCCCAGCACCATACACACAAAAAGGAAACATTTATTTCCTCTCTAATAATTCCATATATGTGCCTGTAATTCCAGCATCTCAGGATATTGAGGCCAGAGGATCACAAGTTTGAAGCCAGACTGGGAAAGTTAGTGAGACCTGCTCAAAAAGAAAAAAAAAAGTGGGGTCAGGGAGCTGGGAATGATGTATCTCAGTGGTAGAGTGCCCTATGGTTCAATTCTCAGTACTGTAAAACAAGAACTGATAATAAATAATAATAATTCCCCATATACATTCTCCTACCAGTGATCTGTGAGAAAGCCAATTCATTTCTTTTTTTTTTTTTTTTTTTTTTTTTGGTACTGGTGATTGAACCCAGGAGCACTCCACCACTGAGCCACATCCTCAGCCCTATTTTGGATTTTGTTAGAGACAGGGTCTCACTGAGTTGCTTAGGGCCTCGCTCAGTTGCTGAGGCTGGCTTTGAACTCGAGATCCTCCTGCCTCAGCCTCCGTGCATGCCGGCACCAATTCCTTTCATTGGGCTGGGATGTAGCTCAGTGGTAAGTGCTTGCCTCACATGTGTAAAATCCTGGGTTCAATTTCCCAGTTCAAAAAAAAAATAATAAGAAGAAGAAAAGTCAAAAACAAAAAATCCAACCAATTCATTTCATTGATCTGGCTTGAAATCAGATACCCCAGGGTAAAACTGATGCTATTGAACTCCCTGCCCCCCATAGTTAGCAAAGTATACTTTAAACAACCCTGTTGTCTGATTAGTTTGGTTTCTGAAGCACTGGTGAGTGAAATATCTGGCTTTTTTTTTTTTTTTTTTTTGCATGAGGAAATTCAGGGGTGCTCTACCACTGAGCTACATCCCCAACCCTTTTTATATTTTAGGACCTCACTAAGTTGCTCAGGGTGGTCTCAAACTTGCAATCCTCCCACCTGAGCCTCCAGAGTAGTTGGAATTAGAGATGTATGCACTACCATGCCCAGTTCTGGCATTTCTTTCTTCCTTTTTTTTGGTAACAGGGGCACTTAACCACTGAGCCACATCCCCAGACTGTTTTTGTATTTTATTTAGAGACAGAGTCTCACTGAGTTGCTTAGGGCCTCGCTAAGTTGCTGAGGCTGATGCTTTGATTTTGACAAATGATGAGATCTGATTAATCTGCCAGCCACTTTGCCTATGATGTCTCCTGTAAGTTTCCATTTCAATACTCTTTAAACTCTATTGGCAGAGAGAACATGACAAAATCTGTTTCTGCATTGCTCTTCTTCATTACCACAGTCCCTTCATCACTAAAATATGAAGATCATTAAGTGGCCTTAAGACCACATGAGAGTCTAAAGGCACAGCAACACAAAGAACAATAAAGTATTGACCCACCTACTATTTTGGTTTCTGTTTTTTTCCAAACTGTCCTTGGTTCCTTCAGTGGTCTGAGATTGTTCATCTGTGTTCTGTTTTCCAGGGCCACAAAGAGTTGGCAGCTTACAAATCAATAAATATATTTCAGTGCTTTGATGAGGGAATTCTCTGTTTTCACTCCCATTTAAAGTCATTCTTGCTAAATGTATAGAAATAACCAGACCCACCATGATGATTACTTTTTCTGTGTTTCTTATCTAGCAACTTAACTCCAACCTTAGTTGGAGGTCTTCATCTAGAAATGTTGGACCCCAAGAACCCAATCCATACATAATACAAATGAAAAATGTTCAGGAAAGTGTAATTTCTATTTTGTCTGCTCATGAAGGCAGCAGATCTTGTGGCAAGAGCCCTGGGCATAGGCATTAGGCTAAGCCTCATTCAGACTAAGAGAATCCTGCACTTCAGTTTCCTCATCCATAAAACAGGGACAATTAATACTTACCAGTGGGGATGTTATGAAATTAATAAGGGCTATGATACTTTGGAAATAGCCAAAGAAATGAAGTCTATGTCCTTTATTCAAAAGAGAGATTTTGGATCTGCTTTTCTAAACTTTAACATAATTTTAACAAACTTAATTTTCTAGCTTACTGCAAATTAAAGCAACAAATGTGGGAGTTTGGTGATGGGAGCAAGATGCATAAAAGTGAGAAGAGACATAAAAACGTGGTCACAAAGGATGGCTGTGGTGGTGTACACCTGTCATTCCAGTGACTTGGGAGGCTGAGGCAGGAGGATTGCCAGCCTCAGCAACCTAGCAAGACCCAAGTAGCTTAGGGAGATACTGCCTCAAAATAAAACATTTAAAAAGGGCTGGGAAGCTGGACATGGAAGCGCACACCTGTGATCCCAGTAACTTGGGAAGCTGAGGCTAGAGAATCACAATCACAAATTCATTGCCAGCTTAGCAACTTAGCAAGGCCGTGAACAACTAGTGAGACCCTGTTCCAAAATAAAATCTAAAAAGTGTTGGAGATGTGTCTCAGTGGTTAAGTGCCCCTGGGTTCAATTCCCAGTACCAAAAAAATTAAAAATTAAAAATGTCACAAGTTCCCTGAAGATAAGCTCTCAGAGGCCTTTGTGTATGGGCAAACACTCCTGAGCAGAAGCGGAAGATGACACTTTTTCATGGACCAACAGATGGTCAGAAAAATATCACCAAGGAAAGATTAGAATACATTTAGAATATAGTCCAACTAAACATTTAGAATAATGGGAAGTTTGTAAGTTTTTCATTCAGGGTGATTAAAATTTTAAGAATAAAGAAACCAAAGGAATAAATTTCAGTTGTCTGAAAAATGCACATGGTAGGAAGGCCTTATTTCCTGATGATGCTAGAAAAAAGCAGCCAACTAGTTAAAGAAAAAAATAGGTGTGCTGTGCTTGGGTGTCTAGGTGACTGCGCAGCCTGTGTCCAGGCGAGCTCTGATGCCCAAAGGTTCCTCAAGAGGATGATGGGTCACCACGGAAGTTAAAAGTGGTGAACAATTTTGAAGGTCTGTGACAAATTATAATCAAGTGTCAAATGATTTGATGTTGCTGGGATAGTTTCCATCATCTAGAGTTAGTCTTGCCAGGGTAGAGACACACTAGTCCTGATGTCTGTGGCCTGTGATGGATGTGTGGAATTTATTTTCCTCTCCAGTATCCCATCATCATGAAAAAAAAAAAAAAAGGAGTACTTGTGCTCGTGAGCATGGGTCTTGATAAAGGGCTCTATCAACTCCTTGGTCACATCACATGTGCACTCAAAATCCTTTACTGCTGATCAGGGTCATCAACCATTTCTTCTGCAACATCACACCATTTTGACTCTAGCCGGCACGGACTCCTGGGTCCATGAGTACACAGGGTTTGTGAGCACCCCCTTTTCCCTCATGTTTGCATCCATTGGTATCATTTGTTCCTGTGGTCAAGTCCTGTTGCTATCTGCCACATGCCATCAGGGGAAGGGAGGAAGAAGGCCTGATCCAGTTGTAGCACCCCCCTCACTGTGGTGAAATTCTGCTATGCACCCTTTGCTTACACTTATCTACAGCCATGATCCCTCTGGTCTTCAGCAGAAGACAAGGTCTGACTGTCTTCTACACCACCCTCACTCCAGTGCTCAACCCCATCAAATACAGCCTGATGAACAAGTAGGTAATGGGAGCCCTGAGCAGATGAACTCAAGAATCTGTTCCATTTAAATGTGGATTCACTTTCTGCCTTATTTCCCAGGACTCAGGTGCAAGTCTATTCAGCAATGTGTAGTACATGAAAATAATATTTCATTTCTAGAGCATAGAGACTAAAAACAATCTAGAATATAAGTGAACTGCTCATGTCTGGACAAAATCTTATTAATATGTGAAATTTGAAATAAGATCTTTTTAATGTTGTACTGTCCACTAATTATGAATGTTTTTTTTCAACTCATTTGTGTCAATGAGATTTTTTTGTCTTGTTGAAATAAAAATTGAAATTGTCTATCTGGGGAAAAAAAAGATAAAAATGGCATAATTATTTTGTACAGTCATATGTACTTGTAAATGGTTTTTACTGATGGCTGCCATCAATCCATTCCTTCCTTGTCCACATTGTCACTCCTCCCACCAGGAGCTGGAGGCTATTTCCCTCCCCCTTGAATAGAGGCTGGCCTGTGACTTTCTTGGACCAACACAAAGCAATGGAAGTGACACTGTCCTAGTGCCAAGACTAGCTTTTAAAAGGCCTATAGTTTTAATTTGCACATGGAAAGCAGGCAATGCCACAGTGTAGAGAAACTTGGATGAGACTGTGTTCTGAATGAGAAACCAGGTGCAGAGAAAGAAGCCACGTGGAGGAGTGCAAGGCACCAGACACCAGACCAGGCTTCCTGGTCCTGCAACCTCCAGAATAATGCAATTGAGGGAGTGACCCTAGTCAAGGACCATTTATGAAGTACCTTCGTTAGTGCTAGTCATCAAGAGAGCAAAACAGAATGAGCTACGACCTTGGCCTTACCCTTAAAAAGCTCACAGAGGAGTCATTTTGCAGCCTCGTAGGCCAGGCCCCAGAGTGTCAGCTCCAAAGTGCCCTCTTTGAACAGCAGATCAGACACCCCTCCCAGTGTTGGAGAACTTATGGCATAATATATGATGTAGTCATCATTTTATACTAGGGCCTGATATAGTCACTGGTTCTATAAAGGGTTTTTTTTTGGTTTTTTGTTTTTTTTTGGAACCAGGGATTGAACTCAGGGACACTCGGCCACTGAGCCACATCCCCAGCCCTATTTTGTATTTTGTTTAGAGACAGGGTCTCATTGAGTTGCTTAGGGCCTCACTAAGTTGCTGAGGCTGGCTTTGAACTCGCGATCCTCCTGACTCAGCCTCCCAAGTCGCTTGGATTACAGGTGTGCGCTACCACGCCCAGCCCTATAAATGTTTTATGTGAAAAAATAAAACAAATATTTTGAAAGAATGAATGAACAATTTGGAATAGGGTTTAATACCTGTACTATAACATGTTAAATCATGTGAAATTGTTAATACTTAATTGTTTTGATCTCCAAAACAAATTTCATATGGTTCAGCCTAATACATATGAATTTATGTGCCATGTGCTGTATTTGGAATGGAAGGTGGAGAGACTCTACCCTATTATTCCATCTTAGAGGCCTTATTTCCCAAAGCTACAGGACCTTGCTACTAGTTGGTGCTTTTATGTGTCAGTTCCTTCATGCAAATCAGGAGCAAAGTTGATCCTGGCTCTAAGACTACCCCTTCCTCCCACTTTCATTTACCTGTTGGTTGGTCTCTGGCTGGTCCCCAGTGCTTTCTTCAGATACCTGGGTGAAAGATTGCCAGCCACAGTCACTTCTTTTCTTGGATCTTTTGCCCAAATGTGACCCTTCAAAGTCTTTCACTGTTCTTGGAGACCTTGCCATGGTTGGGCAATTGCCACTGGTATCTGACTTGGGGTTCCATGATAGCTGCATGACGGGAGGAACATAACTCAAAGCAGGAGGGCCCAGGGCAGAAGGTGTGTCGTAGGCGTCTGAAAACTCTCTTGAAGTAGCCCACAAAGACCGGCATGTTTCCTGCTCATTCTCTATCAACTCAAGTTCATCTATTTTCTTCTGGGTACTCTTCAGCAAATCAACATTCTGGTGCATTAATGTCTGTGAAATCTTTAGATTAAGCACACATTTACTGATGTACTCCTCAGTCATGGACCTGCTCATCACTTTGTCCTTGGCTTCTCTGATTGGCTCAGGGAGGCTGAGTGAACTAAGTGAACCATTTTGCCAGTAGCCAAAGGAAAGCTCTGTGTCAGCTTCTGAAGAGCTCTCGTCCTCGTCACAGAAGTAAGCCTCTCTCTCCATCTTCTCCAGCTCTTCTTCCATAGACTGCAGTTCATCTATCAGGTCTGGTCTACACCCCTCAAGAGATGAAACAGTTCCTGGGTGCTCTTCCTCTTTGTCATCTCCCAAATTCAAACAGCCTGAGTATATCTCATTGATTTCGAAGCTACAGAGGCTTGCCTGACTTGTGTGGGGGCTCTGGGCCTCTTCTGCCAGACATGGAGTAGGTTGAAAAGGAGTTCCTGGATCCTGAGATTCCTGGGCCATTAGACTTGAATCAGGGACCTGAGGAGCTAGTGTCACCTTCGTGGTGGGAGAAAAGTGACCCTTCGGTGAATGTGGCTGACTGCCTGTTGAAAACAGTAGCAACATGCAACTGATTAAAGGAATCACATTCAGCCAGGTGTGATGGTGTATGCCTGTAATTCCAGCTAATCCAGAAGCTGAGACAGGAGGGATCACCAAGTTTGAGGCCAGCCTGAGCAATTTAGTCTCAATAAAGAAGGGCTGCAAATATAGTTCAGTAGTAGAGCACCCCTAAGTTCAATCCTTAGTACCAAAAGTTAGCTGTTGCTTAAGGGGCATAAAAATATAGAAAGAACCAGGCATAGTAGTGCATGCCTATAATTCTAGTGTCTTCAACTGAGGCTGAAGGATTGCAAGTTCAAAGTCCACCTCAGCAACTTAGCAAGGCCATAGGCAACTTAGCAAGATACACTGTCGCAAAATAAAAAATAAAAAGAGCTGGGGATGTTGCTCAGTGGTTAAGTATCCCTGGGTTCAATGCCCATACCAAAAAAAAAAAAAAAAAAAATTACAGAAAAAAATTTTTAATTTTCTAACTTCCTTCCTAGGTGTGGAAGACCATGGATACACTCAACAAAGGGTAAAAGGATATTTCTAATTTGGTTAAAGTTCCCATTGTGACATGGGATAAGATAGAAATTTGGGGATGGGAGGTCAAATACTAAGAGAAATGTTCTGAACTTCATTTATAGTGTGTTCAAAATGTGTTTAACTGGCTGGGTGCAGTCGTGCACACCTATAATTCCAGCAGCTTGGGAGGCTGGAGGATCACAAGTTCAAGGTCTGTGAGGATCTGTCTCCAAATAGAAAATAAAAAGGGCTGGGAATGTAGCTTAGTGGTTACTGAACCCTGGGGGTTCAGTCTCCAGAACCAAAAACAAAATAAAATGTGTTTACCTGTCAAGAAATGCAACATTATAGGTCCCTGGATCTCAAGGACTACACTCAGCCTCCCTCCCTCCCTCCCTCCCTCCCTCCCTCCCTTCCTTCCTTCCTTCCTTCCTTCCTTCCTTCCTTCCTTCCTTCTTTTGTGGTACCAGGGATTAAACAACCCAAAGGTGCTTAACCACTGAGCCACATCCCTAACCCTCTTTCTATTGTATTTAGAGACAGGGTCTTGCTAAATTGCTGAGGCTGGCTTTATACTCACATTTCTCCTGCCTCAGCCTCCAGAGCCACTGGGATTACAGGCATGTGTCAATGCACCTGGCTTTAGCTTTCTTTATACACAAAAGCACGTGACTATTTGTGTCAGTCAGAGCTATGTTCTTTACATTTTTTTTCTTTTTTTTTTTTTTGAGATGCAGTCTCAGTATATCCCCCACACTGTCTTAGAACTCCTGGATCTCAAGCAATCTTCCTCTCTCAGCCTTCTGATCACTGGGATTACAGACACATGCCACCACACCCTGCTAGAGTTATGCTCTTGGTGAGCATCTAATAAAAGCAGCTGAGACGTAGACCTCATGGGAGGGAAAAATAACTCTAAAAAATAACTTGAAATAAATAACTCCAAAAAATAATGCCAGAGCTGTATACCACTCCTAGTTGTACAGCTTGCAGTAAGTAGGATTAAGAAGAGAAATAATGAGAGTTTGAGAGATCACTCTAAAGGTCTCCAGCTCTGTCAAAAGGAGAATTCAAGCGACTCTGGAATTAGAAGGCCTAGGTTCCAGTTCTACAATAACTTCTGTAATCCTGAGCAGGTCACAGCTTCCCTAAACCTTACCTGTTTTCTTATCTGTAATGCCAGGGCATTATGCATGATGCTTGCAAGGCCCTTTTCAGCTATAAATTTTAAGGTATCCAAATGTACTAAAAAGGAATAAACCAGGAAAAAGGTTTTAAAGAAAGACCAAAATATTAACAAACTATATCTAAGTGGTAGAATTAAAATAGGAATTTTTCTTCTTTACACTATTCTAAATTTTCTATAATGCACAGATAGTAGTTTATTTGTTTTGGTTTTTGGAGATGGGGTCTCACAATGTTGTGCAGGCTGGCCTCAAACTCCTGGATTCAAGCAATTCTTCTGCCTCAGCCTCCTGAAGTACCTGGGATAACAAGTCCATGCCACCATTCCAGTTGGTTAGGAGAAGGTAGCATTAAAATTTTATTTTTTAGCTGGGCATGATGGCACATCCCTGTGATTCCAGTTACTCAGGAGGTTAAAGCAGGAGGATCACAAGTTTGAGGTCAGCTTAGACAACTTAAGAGAGACCCTGTCTCACAATAAAAAATAAAAAGCCGGGTGTGGTGGCACACACCTGTAATCCAAGCAACTTGGGAGGCTCAATCAGGAGGATCACGAGTTCAAAGTCAGCCTCAGCAACTTAGCAAGGCCCTAAGCAACTCAGTGAGACCCTGTCTCTAAATAATAAAATACAAAATAGGGCTGGGGATGTGGCTCAGTAGCCAAGTGTCCTTGAGTTCAATTCCTGGCTCCAAAAAAAAAAAAAGGGCTTGGAATATAGCTTAGTGATAGAGCACTGCTGAGTTGAAACCTCAATTCTACAAAAAAAAAAATTCATTTTTATTTGTGAAGCAACTAGATACTTCTTAAGAGTAATCATGTTAGAAATAAACATTATTACTACTGAGTTCTGCATCCAAGCCAGGTATTTACAGAACCAAAAAAGTCTAATAATTTTAAAGATCTTGATTTTTCCCTACGGAATCCATCTTTTCCCACCATGGATTACACGTACAGCTTGGGGAATCAATTAGTTGCTGCTCGTGACTCTCAAAACACAATAGTGTCAAGCTGGGCGCAGTGGCGCACAACTGTAATCCCAGCACTTGGGAGGCTGAGGCAGGAGGATCAAGAGTTCAAAGCCAGCCTCAGGAACTTAGCAAGGCCCCAAGCAACTCAGTGAGACCCTGTCTCTAAATAAAATACAAAATAGGGCTGGGGATTAGTGGTGGAGTGCCCCTGGGTTTAATCCCCAATACCAAAAATAAATAAATAAATAAATAAATAAAAACCCACAATGGTGTCAAAATAATACTGAACCAGTGAGAGTTAAGGCCATACCTGTTTCCTTTAGCTCTTTGATTTCCAAGTCTGTTGTCTCTTTTAGATGTTCTGAAGTCAGTCCTAGATAGACATTGACATCAGGATGGGGTTCATATCTCTGTGCTCTAGGGCTCTTGGTTAGCTGAGTTCTTTGGGTTCCAATAAACTCCTATAACACCAGAAATATTGTCAAGGACATTATCTGAAGCCATCTGAATGTCACTGATGTTTCAGAAACCAATATAGGTATCAGATAAACTCTTTCTTCCTTGTGTTGGGTAGACTTGACTACAATCTTCATTAGCTAATTTATTTTTATTTCCAAACCTTGAAAGCAATAATAGCTGTCATTCATTGAATCTCTGCTACATGCTTATAGTATACCCCTGCAATGCACTGAATTAACTCCCCCAACCCCTGGCCCCATTCTCTTCCTCAATTTTTCGCTGCCTTCACCAGGTTAAGCTGTTAAGCTTTTCTCAGCAACACAGGAAGAGTGTAATAAAAAGAAGATTTCTAAAACTTCCTCTAACTTGGTCTCCAGTTTCTCTTTACTATCCTGAGCTGGATAAGTAGAAATAAACTCCCAACTTCGGGGCTTGCCTTTAAGTCATTCTTCAGAATATACCGGATATCTTGAAGGTTCATAGTTCGGTCTTTCTGCTTGACCTGGATGCCTGACTTAACAATATCATAGTAAGGTTTCGGAAGCCTGACATCAGCCTCTAAGCAATTTCCCAAGACTACAGCTTCTTTAATAACTGAGCCATCTATGCCATTCCACGGTATGTTGTCTGTAAGGAAAAAGTCACAGAAAGGAAATAACGTTAAGAAATAAAAGGAAGTTTGTATAACCTTAGTCAAGGCACCCAAACCCTTTAAACATTCATTTTTTTCTGTAGAAAAACTACCTAGAAGCCCAATCACAAACAAAAAACAACTTTACTCACTTATTAGGGAAATCCCTGCCATATAGACAGGGAATAATACTGTCAGCATCATGTACACATTGGCTTCCCACTGGCAGACTTGGGGACCAAAAAATGTTTCATGGCGTTAGATTTAACAGCCCAATGCATTTATCTCATTCAAGGTGTGGTTTTGCCTGTGGGACTGCAAACACTGTGATAGTACCTGACTTGTGGTATTCCCTTAGTGAATGTGGTTTTATTCTGCGCGCGCCCAGCCGTGCAAACTTCACTGTGACTTCAGCTGTGACGACTTCACATTAAAGTCTTGTGGGATTGAAAGGGTTTCCATTTCTTTCAAGTGATACTGGTTATACATCTACTGAACCCTGGGTATGCTTAATTTTATATTTACTTCTCAGAGGCCAGTCTTCCCTTCATCTCCCAGTCCTCAAGAGGCACATCAGAGATTCAAAAATACACCAACATTTAGTTCACAGTTTCTGCTTGGGGGCTAGGGATGTGGCTCAGCGGTAAAGCATTTGCCTAGCATTCATAAGACCCTGGGTTCAATCTCTAGCAGTACAGAAAAAGAAAAACCTTTGCATGAATTAAATGTATTATCATGAACAAGCAGGTGAATGAACTTTGCTGAGTCTTAACAGTTAAAAGAGAAAGAAAAAGAAAACATTTCCTTAAAGAAATCTTCTATCAGGTGCAGTGGTGCAAACCTGTAATCCCAGTGACTCAGGAGTTTGAGGCAGGAAGATTACAAGTTTGAGGCCAGCCTTAGCAACTTACCAAAACTCTTATCAACTTAGCAAGACCCTGTCTCAAAATAAAAAAATTAAAAGGTCTGAGGATGTAGCTCAGTGGTAAACTGTTCCTGGTTCAATCCCTAGTACCAAAAAAATAAATAAAAGAAAAATATTTTTCTAAGTTGTACATTTTCATAAAACTAAATAACTTCTGAAGAGGGGGAACCCAACCTGAAAATAACGACTTTGTACAACATTAATACGCTCCTTGATCACCTGTTAAAATCTCTTGTATGATCATGGAAAAGCTGTAGATATCCGACTTCACTGTGGCTGCCTTCTGCAAGATCACTTCGGGAGCCGCCCAATTGTACAGCTGGGTGGGGAGGGGTAGTCGAGTCAGGTCCCTGTGTACACCACTGTCCTGGCTACAGAAGGAAACACACAAGGCAGGGCTCATGTCTTAAAGGGTCTTTGTGATCACCACACAGTGCATTGGTGAGATATTTGTCTGTGAAAACAGGCAACCCCCTTAAGCTTTTGGAAATGAAGCCAGACACTAAGCTAACTCACACTGCCCTGGAGGTGGTCAATACCTGCAATCCCTTACCATTCCTACCCACACAGGCCCTGCCCACCCCAACCTCTTTTGAATATTCTCCCACTCACTCATTCCACTCAAGTCACAGAGGCCTTCTTTGAGTTACTCCAGCATGCCAAGCACATTACCACTTCAAGTCTTTGCACAGGTGGTTTCTTCTGCCTGGCATGCTCCCTCCAAGGATCCTATAGCAACAGGCTGCTCCTTCTAACGAAAGTATTACTTTGAAAGTCACCTCCTCTGGGAAGCCTTCCTGATTACCTGCTCCAAAATAGTCCTGTTTTATTCGTTTCAGAACACTTATTAACTGAATTTTTGTTCATTTTTTAGTTCACTATTTGTCTCCTCTCCACTGGAGTCAGTTCCTTGAGAGTAGGCACCTTATCAGCCAGGCATGGTAGCAAACACCTGTAATCTCAACAACTTGGGACACTTAGGCAGGAGGGTCACAAGTTTGAGGCCAACTTCAGCAACTTAGCAAGACTGTCTCAAAATTAAAAAAAAAAAAGATTAAGGATATAATTCAGTGGTAGAGCACTTGCCTAAAATGCACAAGGTCTGCAGTTTTCACTACTGCAAAACAAAAGCAAGGGACGGTAAGAGTTCTCTGCTGGTCTGGTGTGAGGATGGGCTTCTCAGATTTTGGGTAAACTTCCCTGAATAACATTTTTTTTAGCAGAGGTTTTTTTTGTGGGGGAGGGGTACGGTTATGAGGCATTGAACGCAGGGCTTCCTGCATGCTAGGCAAGCACTCTCCCAATGAGCTTCACCCGCAAGAAGCCATGAAGTTATAATACCTGGTATTAAATTTTTGGATACATTGCTGAATAGTAGGTGTGGCTTTGTGTAGTGTGAGCAGTATGGATATGCACACCTTTGTATATTTAATATATAAATCCATATATAATGTATACATTTACATGTTTAATGTGTGAATTTAATGTTTGCATATTCATTACACAATTATACAATAAATTAATACATATTTTATTAGTATCACAGAAAAGGCAATTTGTTTTGTTTTTGCTGTGCTGGGGATCAATCCCAGGGCTTCACATATGCTCAACTACTGAACCCCCCAAAGAAGCAATGAGTGTTGTGTTGTCAGAGATGGAGATGGAGCAGCAAGCATGCCTGGCTCTTCAAGTTGGAAGGCAATTCTGAGAGGGAAACACTTCTCTCAGGTTTGTCTAAAGCTCTAGCAAGGGGTAATTTATAATCCAGGTTTCTTTTATTTCCTTCACCTTCCTCTTTTACAATCCTTTCTTCCTTCTCCATTAAAGCTAGCTGGGGTAGGGATCTTCTTGTCACAGTAGGAAAGTTATTTGTCTGGGCTTCAGCTTTGACATCATTAAAATTACATTTGGCCACAGCGATGTGACACCACTTGCAAGGTCAATTCTAGCTCTAAAGATTCCATTAAGAAAGAGTTGAGCCGGGCGCGGTGGCGCACGCCCGTAATCCCAGCACTTGGGAGGCTGAGGCAGGAGGATCACGAGTTTAAAGCCATCCTCAGCAACTTAGAGAGGCCCTAAGCAACTCAGTGAGATGCTGTCTCTAAATAAAATACAAAACAGGGCTGGGATGTGGCTCCGTGGTCGAGTGCCCCTGGGTTCAATCTCTGGTACCAAAACAACAACAACAACAACAACAAAAAAACAACGAGTCGAAGAGTGGAAGACGCTGCTGTTAAAACTTTTACATCAAGAGAGACAATGACATTGTGTTGCCCTTGACAATGACATTCAACACACTAATACACCCAAGTAGAGTGCTACCAAAAATAAATGTGGAATTGAAAGCTAGTTTGGATTCTTGGATAATCAATTCATGCTATCAACTTTCAAAGGACACACTGTTACAGCTGTGACTACATCAAGATTTCTGCCTCAAGTTCTGAGTTCAATAAGCCCAAATGAGAACCCACACTTTCCTGCCAAAGCCACTGACCCTGGTTACCTCCCACCCCCTCATCTGGACAGTTGATGATCCCATCTTTCCTTTGCATTTTTGACCCCTTAGCTCCATCCTATGGCCTCCGAGTTGATCTTCCTGCATTCAATCTCCCAATCCATGCTGCCTCTGTGGCCCAGAGGTATCTCCCACCTGGTTCTAGATCTAGTTTTTCCTCTAACCAACCAACTGGGAAACTTCCCACCATCCTTTCACGTCTTTAGACCTCATAGATAAAAAGACAGGGATGGCTGAGTGTAGCCTAGGGCAGAGTCCTTGCTTAGCAAGCTCAGGGCTCTGGGACTGCACTGCAGAAGGAGGGGTGGGGAACAGGGCCCCAGCCAAGCCATCTCCATTTCACTGTAGGACTCACATTTCAATGGGAGAGCAAAAGCAGAAGAAACTGTTATGCCTCTTTCTCAACAATAGATGGTGCTCCACCACTGACCAATAATTTGGATTCTGTCAGCTTTTCTGGGAAGTTTCTGGTGGTGTTATTAACAACAAAAATGTCCGAATTCCTCAGTTCCCACTAGTCTGAAATACACAGCCAAAGTGGTCAATCCTTCTCTGGACCATTTTTCCTTCAGCTAGATTGATTTAATCATTAAACAATGACTTGACTGAGCATATATTTGGTGGTTGCTGAAGAAAGTGATAAGTCCCTCAGCTCCCTGGGAGCTGACTACCTAGTGGGGCTCACACACAAGGTAGAAGTAAGTGTGAGGAAAGTGTGTACAAACTGCCTCAGGGAATAAGGGCACCGATGCGGCTTCAGGGGATGTGCTGGACTATGTCTAAAGTGAGTTTAAAAGAAGTCAACATGAACAGGTATTCCAGATGGGGGAGCAGCATTCCAACAGAATGGAATGAAAGTGGCTTCAAATGGCCAGGAGGAGTGGGAAGAGACAAAGCTGACACTGAGAATGGAGCCCTACCTAGGAAGCCTTCTGCACCTTGCAAAGGTGTCTGACTTAAACTTGCAGACAACAAAGAGCCCTAAAAGGTTATCTACTTGTTGGTTTTATAGATTTTGGTGCTGGAGATCGAACCTAGGGCCTCACAAATGCTAGGCAAGCACTCTACACTGAACTCTACTCCCAGCCCTTCCCTGAAAAGTTTTAACTGGGATTGAGAATAGACAGATATGATGCTTAGCAGCTTGGCTGAAGAGAGTCACCTGGCCTCTGCCTGCTCCCACAGAGAAAACAGTAACAGGTCTGGGCACATCCTCACTACTCTCCTGCCTCTTTCTGGCTCCAACAGAGTCCCATCTCTATACACATCGTTTTGGGGGTGGATACCAGGGATTGAACTCAGGGGCACTCAACCACTGAGCCACATCCCCAGCCCTATTTTGTATTTTATTTAGAGACAGGGTCTCACTGAGTTGCTTAGCACCTCACTTTGCTGAGGCTGGCTTTGAACCCACCATTCTCCTGCCTCAGCCTCCCAAGCCACTGGGATTACAGGCATGTGCCACCACACCTGGCCCAATCTTAACTTACAAATTACCTATGACACCATAATGTTAAAAACAAACAGCCAGGCGCGGTGGCGCACACCTGTAATCCCAGCACTTGGGAGGCTGAGGCAGGAGGATCACGAGTCACAGCCAGCCTCAGCAACTTAGCGAGGCCCTAAGCAGCTCAGTGAGATCCTGTCTCTAAATAAAATAGGGCTGGAATGTGTCTCAGTGGTCAAGTGCCCTTGGGTTCAATCCCCAGTACCAAAACAAAACAAAACAAAAAAACCAAAAAACCCTCCTTTCACAGAATCTAAGTGACTTAGGTTAAAAGTCAGACTCCTGGAGAAGGCCTATAAGACCAAGCAAAATCTGGTCCCTACCCTCCTCGATAGGCATAGGGCAAGTCTGGGGAGGTGAAAATCTTCCAGTTTCATTCACTCAAAAAACATAGGCTGTAGGCTGGGATTGCAGATCAGTGGTAGAGCACTTGGCTAGCATGTGTGAGGCACTGGGTTCCATCCTGAGCACCACATTAAAAAAATAAATGAATAAAAAAAACATAGGCTGCATGCCCACTGTGTGAAGGCCTATTCCAGGTATTTGGAATATAGCAGTGAATAAAACAATCCCTGCCCTCATGGAGCTTTGCATCTCGTGGAAGAAATAAATTACAGAGAAGCATAGACCTGTTAAGAGACTCAGAAACAAAGCAAGAGAAAAGGGTGCAAGGGAACATGGGTAAGAGATGGCAGGGGACCTAAGTAAGGACTTACTGGTCGGGTAAATGGTGAAGGCTTCTCAGCAAAGCAGAACAAACACTGGGCCAAAGGCTCAGAGCTGTGGATGGCAGCAAGGATGTGTAGGAAAGATCCTCTGCCTCCTAAAGCCTGGGGTGGGACAGGGGTCTGCCCTCAACTCTCAGGCAGGCTTTGACTCCAGCCCAACAGCAAATTGAGCTCATATACTGGCCCTTGAATAAGAGTGTTAGAGTGCCCCTCTCATTGCACTAAGACCCTGGAAAGGCAGGGAACACCTTTATTATCCATGTAGGAGATACGTCAGGCTCACTGGCACCTATCACCTTCTCTCACCAACAGCTAAGGCACATTTCCCAGCCTTCATGTAGTAAAAAAGTGCCTGGGCTCTGGCCATGACAAATTGGGACACTGTTACATGTCCACTTCAGGCTGCTCTCTTGCTCCCTGGGCAGCAATGCAAAGAATGCAGTGGAGGACTGAGATGAGTCCTTTCCCTTTCATTCTTGGCACTTTCTCCTACTTGCTGCAACCCCACTTCCCAGGGCTGCACATGGAGGTGGATTGTGCACTAACAGCTTCAGATCACAGAGCTACGCATGGGAGGAACACATAACAGTGCCTCTTCAATGCACATGCTAGGTTGCAAGGTGAGAAATATACCTCAGCTGTACTAAGTCACTGAAAACTTTAGAGTGGACAATCAGAGGATTTACGCACTGGGGCCAATATGGGCTCTTGTTCAAATGAGAATGTCCTGAGCAAAAGTAACCTCCCTAAAGTCTCTGCAGCCCTGGTAGACAGGGCAAGTCATTTGGAAAATCTCTTCCACCACTGATGCACAATTTTGCCCATCAATGAAGAAACCTGCCCAGGTTAAATTCTATCTGTACAGTAAAGGTCCCCCAGGGGGATCCTCTTCAGAAGGAAGCCACACTTAAGTTTGCAACCCACCTTTCCATCATGTACTCCAGGTTGGTCAGTCTCGCTTCCCCTGTGGAGACGATGTGGACAGCATAGGAGCTGAGGGAGCGGTGGACAAACCCCCGAGAATGCAGGTATCTCAGGGCATCAGCGATCTGGAGCAGTAAGTGCACAATCACCTCCATGTGCAGCACTGGGAACTGGGACCGCTGCAAGTAAGAAATAAAGTGCCAGGGATGAAATGGAAAGGCTCACTGATGCTGCGGGAGCCTTTGTAATTTTGTTTTTTCAATTGAATTTTACAGCTATCTGGTATCCCAGTCTACAGGTGGAGAACCTAAAGTTCAGTGAGGTTAGGTGACTGGCCTAAAGTCCCACTGATCCAGGCTCCCTAACTCTAAACCTAGGTTCCTTTCCTTCATCTAAGCTGAAAGTTCTCAAAGCCTGGTATGTACCTGCAGGGTTAGCCTTGAGGAGACTGTCAGGGGAGGTTCTTCCACTACTACCAGTAAACATGCCCTGGCCCCTCTATCCAAATCCATGCTGTTGGTAGAATCTAGAAGCTCAAAGTCCCACAGGATATAGGTAAGCAGTCCAGAGCCTAGCCCAGTCAGATGAACTAGAACGACCACCCTAAGAGGACAGAAATTGACTCTCATCAATGTACCCAGATGATACTTCTCCAGAGAAATGGCATTTTAAGGTAATGCCCTCAGTCAGGGAAAGAAAATGAAAAACAGAAAGATTAGGAGGTCCTATGGCAGGAGGACTAGCAGCGCACATGGGAGAAGGACACTTCCTGGAGGGTGTCTCTTCACTCCCACCCAGTACTAAAGACTTGGTCCCTCCATGAGCATCTGAGGCCAGCCCAAAGCACCCTTGCCAGGAAATCTGTCAGCAATGGAAGATACTCCCCCACCTTCAGGAAATTTGAGAGGCAAGAGGAAGTGATAAAGGCCTCCATACAAAAAAGGATAGAACACAAGTGAAAATGTAGGAAAATAAAGTTAGTGGCTTTATTAGCTAGAAATGTGTTCATTGTTTCTGGGTCTGTCAATCTCTTAAGACAGTGATAAAGAAACAGCTGACAATAACAGCATTGCATTAGTTCCAATCATGTGCCTATCAGTTTTAAACTGCATGTTACAAAACCCCAATAAAGTAAAAGGCTTTGGAAATTTATCTTCCAGGCACAAATGGGGAACCCTGTGCTGAGGTGGGGGAGACAGGGCAGGAGGAGTGGGGAGGGCAGGAGGAGTGGGGAGGGCAGGAGGAGTGGGGAGGGCAGCTAGGCAGAAATCATGCAACAGTCATTTACTTGTTCATGGAGAACACTGAACAGAGTGCCAATGGTGATGCGCTCATACACAAGCCGGGTCTTCTCCAAGTCCTGGGACAAGCACACAGCCATCAGCTGTAGCAGGTGGGGGTGCCGCAGCTTGCTGAAAAAGAAAAGAAGCTTCAAAAGGGGTCGTGGGCAGGACATGATGAAAACATGGTGTCCTTTCTTCTAAACCCTGTGAATACATTCTAAACAAATACCACTGTATATAGCATTTTTCTATGAAACAGGACAGGAACAAGGTGCAGTGGCACATGCCTATAATCCCAGTGACTCAGGAGGCTGATGCAGGAGAATCGCAAGGTCAAGGGCAGCCTTGGCAACTTAGACCTTGTTTAAAAATTAAACAAACAAAAAAAGGACTGGGGATGAAGCTCAGTGGTAGAGCACCATGGGTTCCATTCCCAGTGCGAAAGAAAAGAAAAAGAAAAAGAAAAGAAAGAAACAAACAAACAGGATAGTTGGGGTAGAGGTCTCTGCTGGTGTGATCAGTGAGAACAGGGACAGTGTTGGAAGAGCTACTAAGCAAGATGAAACACGTATGAAGAAATGCATTCTTATACTCGTTATAACCAATGCCAAAGAAATGTCAGGAACCCACTCAGTCTCACATCAAAGCCTACTCTACGCCTCCAAATCTTTCCAGCTCGCTGGTGTCCATCAGGCTGATTTGTCCCAAAGAGAGGACTTAGACTCTCTAAAGACCTCCTATGACAGCTGTGTGGCCAATTTAGGAGAGTTCAATGTCCAGCCCAGGGTCTTGGTGGCCCTAGTGTGAAATCATGAATCAAGAGCCTAACCCAGTAGGAGCTGAAGGACCTAGCCCTGGAGCCACAGGAATCCTAAAGAACCCATGGACAAGTCCTCAGTGACAGAGGTACAGTCAGATATCTGGATCTCATGTATAGCCCATGCTCTGTGAAAACAGGACAGCCACATTCTCTCCTGATGAGCACAGGGACTCATGGAGCAGATTCAGGGCTATAGCAGGAAAACCAGATGGACCCAGAGGCTGGACCATCTAGCGACATGGGTTATGGGACAGCTGACTGAATTAAGTCTCTTATCACCAAAATCCCCACCCCTCAGACTATTCATTAGTTCCTCTTTCTCTGTCTTAGCAGCCTTCAGAAGTCAAGTCAATCAGTTATTCCAACAGTCAGGAAATGCTGAGGAGGTGCTCCATAGCCCAGGGTCAGCCCAGCAGAGGGGCTGTACAGACCTTGACCTGTAATAGGCCTCTTCTCACCTGCTGTGCTCCTGCTCAGCAATCAGCAAGTCAGCCAGCCGCAGTCTGCTACAGTGGGGGTGAGTGGGAAGATTCAGTTCTTTCACCGTGACCCTGCTCCCATTCCACACCAGGCTACAAGGCAGGAGAGAGCATGAGCAGAAGGGGTGAGCAGCCACAGCTTCAGTGAGTCCTCCCAGCCGGAGATGGGGTTCACACAGAGTTTCTAGCATCCCTTTCCCCACCACCATCCCGAGGTCCTAAAGCATCCTGGGAATGAGGTGAGGTGGGGGAAAAAAATCACAAAAGGATTCAAGAAAGGGAGTGAGTTTATTAGGTTTAGTATTTTGTTTTATTATTTTGGGGACAAACAAGAGGGAACTTAACAACAAATCCATGGCAGCAAGAAAACAAAAGGACTAGGGGACAGAGGGCCTTACAAACCTGGCAGAGGACGTTTTTATAAAAATGTTTCTTTCATAGGAAAGGGACATCCATAGACGAAAGGTGAGAGGATGGGGAAACCTACCATGCACGGCAGGGGTCTCCATCCTTAGATAAAGTCAGAAGGGGTAAAGAAGGACATTACACACTGCTTAAGGGAACCATATCAAGAAGACATAACGATCATAAATATTTATGCCCCAAACAATGATCCATCTGTGTACATCAAACAAATCCTTCTCAATTCCAGGAATCAAATAGACCACAACACAATAATTCTGGGTGACTTTAACACACCACTGTCACCACTGGATAGATCTTCCAAACAAAAACTAAACAAAGAAACCAGAGAACTCAATAACACAATGAATAACTTAGACTTAGCAGACATATATAGAATATTCCATCCATCAACGAGCGAATGCACTTTCTTCTCAGCAGCACATGGGTCCTTCTCTAAAATAGACCATATGTTATGCCACAAAGCAGCCCTTAGTAAATGCAAAAAAGTAGAGATACTACCTTGTATTCTATTGGATCATAATGGAATGAAATTAGAAATCAATGACAAAATAAAAAACAGAAACTACTCCAACACCTGGAGACTAAATAATATGCTATTGAATGAAGCATGGATAACAGAAAACATCAGGGAGGAGATAAAAAAATTCTTAGCGGTAAATGAGAATGACGATACAACATATCAAAATCTCTGGGACACTATGAAAGCAGTACTAAGAGGAAAATTCACTGCAGTGAGCGCATTCAAGAAAAGAATAAAAAGTCAGCAACTCAATGACCTAACAGTACATCTCAAAGTCCTAGAAAAAGAGGAACAGAATGACATCAAAAGTAGTAGAAGACAGGAAATAAAATCAGAGCTGAAATCAATGAAATTGAAACAAAAGAAACAATTAAAAAAATTGACAAAACAAAAAGTTGGTTCTTTGAAGAAGTAAACAAAATAGATAAACCTTTAGCCACACTAACAAAGACAAGGAGAGAGAAAACTCAAATTACTAAAATTCGTGATGAAAAAGGAAATATCACAACAGACACCATTGAAATACAAAACATAATTAGAAGCTACTTTGAAAACCTATACTCCAATAAAACAGAAAATCTTGAAGACATCAAAAAGTTCTAGAGACATATGATCCTCCCAAACTGAACCAAGAGGACATACACAATTTAAACAGATCTATTTCAAGCAATGAAATAGAAGAAGCCATCAAAAGCCTACCAACCAAGAAAAGCCCGGAACCAGATGGATTCTCAGTGGAGTTCTATGAGACCTTCAAAGAAGAACTTATACCAATACTCCTGAAAGCATTTCATGAAATAGAAAAGGAGGGAACCCTTCCAAATTCATTCTATGAAGCTAGTATCACTCTGATACCAAAACCAGACAAAGACACATCTAGAAAAGAAAACTTTAGGCCATTATCCCTGATGAATATAGATGCTAAAATCCTTAACAAAATTCTGGCAAATGGCTTACAAAAAACATATTAAGAAGATAGTGCACCCTGATCAAGTGTGGTTTATCCCAGGGATGCAAGGTTGGTTCAACATCCAGAAATCAATAAATGTAATTCATCACATCAATAGGCTTAAGGTTAAGAATCATATGATTATTTCGATAGATGCGAGAAAGCATTTGACAAAATACAATACCCCTTCATGCTCAAAACACTAAAAAAAATAGGGCTGGTAGGAACATACCTCAACATTGTAAAAGCTATTTATGCTAAGCCCACTGCCAACATCATTCTTAATGGAGAAAAGCTGAAAGCATTCCCTTTAAAAACTGGAACAAAGCTGGGCGCGGTGGCGCACACCTGTAATCCCAGCATTTGGGAGGCTGTGTCAGGAGGATCCCGAGTTCAAAGCCAGCCTCAGCAACTTAGTGAGGCCCTAAGCAACTCAGTGAGACCCTGTCTCTAAATAAATTACAAAATAGGGTTGGGGATGTGGCTCAGTGGTGGAGTGCCCCAGGGTTCAATCCCCAGTTCCAAAAAAAAAAACAAAAAAAAACTGGAACAAGACAGGGATGCCCACTATCACCACTTCTATTCAACATTGTGCTGGAGATGCTAGCCAGAGCAATTTAGACAGACCACAGAAATTAAAGGTATACAAATAGGAAAAGAAGAACTCAAGCTGTCACGACTTGCTGATAACATGATCCTATATTTAGAGGATCCAAAAAACTTCACTGGGAAACTTTTAGATCTAATTAATGAATTCAGCAAAATAGCAGGATATAAAATAAACACACATAAATCAAATGCATTTATTTATATACGCAATGAATCATCTGAAAGTGAAATGAGAAAAACAACTCCATTCACAATAGCCTCAAATAAAATAAAATATTTGGGAATCAATCTAACAAAAGAGGTGAAAAACCTCTACAATGAAAACTACAGAACATTAAAGAAAGAAATTGAAGAAGACCTTGGAAGATGGAAAGATGTTCCATGTTCTTGGATAGGCAGAATTAATATATCAAAATGACCATACTTCCAAAGGTGTTATACAAATTTAATGCAATTCCAATAAAAATTCCAATGACATTCCTCATAGAAATAGAAAAAGCAATCATTAAATTCATCTGAAAGAACAAAAGACCCAGAATAGTCAAAACAATCCTGGGCAGGAAGAATGACGCAGGAGGTATCACAATACCAGACCTTAAACTCTACTATAGAGCAATAGTTACAAAAACAGCATGGTATTGGCACCAAAATAGACAGGTAGACCAATGGTACAGAATAGGAGACCCAGAGACAAACCCACATAAGTACAGTTCAATTCTAGACAAAGGTGCCAAAAACATGCAATGGAGAAAAGATAGCCTCTTCAACAAATGGTGCTGGGAAAACTGGAAATCCATATGCAATAAAATGAAATTAAATCCCTCTCACCCTGTACAAAACTCAACTCAAAATGGATCAAAGATCTTGCAACAGAGGCAAGACAATTACCACTAAGCTGCCTCTAATTCTTCAGAAAGCAGAGCAGTTAAGGTCAGGCACTTTGGTGCATGCCAGTAATCCCAGCTACTTGGAAGGCTAAGGCAAAAGTATCACAAATTCAAGATCAGCCTCAGCAACTTAGCTAGACCCTGTTTCAGAGTAAAAAAAGAAAAAGGGTTGTATCTTAGTGGTAGAGCACTTGCCTAGCACATGTGAGGCACTGGTTTCAATCCTCAGCACCACATAAAAATAAATAAAATACAGGTGTTGTATTCATCCACAACTAAAAAATTAAAAAATAAATAAATTTAAAAATTAAAAGGGCTGGGGCTATAGCTCAGTGGAAAAGCACCCCCAGGATTCCATCCCCAGTTCCAAAAAAGCAAGCAAACAGAGAGGTTGAAATACTGTAATGAATAATCTTTCAGAATTCAGTTCTCTCCCAAGGTGACATCTGGAAATCTCTGTAAATAGCCTGGTTGTTGCAAATACAACGTATAAAGGGTTGCCACTGGCACCTAGTAGGTAGAAAACAGCGACACTTCTCAATATCCTATGATGCACAGCACTGCCTGCCTAACAACAAAGTAACACCTGGCCACAGAAGTTCACAGTGAGAACCCTGATTCAGACATGCCTTCTTTCTTTCTATATTTATTCATATTTGCAGTACTGGGGACTGAACCCAAGGCCTTGCACATGCTAGGCAGGTGCTCTACCACTGGGCAACATCCCTAACCCTTCACACATAAGGAAGTCACATGCAGCCCACGCTTCCCATGGGACTAAATAGGGCTCCAACTAGCAGCTCCCACTTACTTAGTCATGATCATGTAGGGGCCACTGAAGAAAGAGAAAGTGGGTTCATCATCAGCTTGAATCACTTCCTTTTCTCCAATTACTGGTAGAGATCCTAGATAGGCGAGTTGTGTCCCTCCTGTGAGATAAAACTGAAACCAAAGCACAGCCTCAAATTGTGGGGAGAAAAGAGGAAAAGCACAATACTTCCAGAATCTTGTCACACAGCTAAACATGATGCGAGCTGCTCTTTACCTGCTGAATACCCATGTGCACTGGACTTTATTCATCAGTTTACATTAATCTCCCTAGAAACCCTACAAGGTTGTAATATTCTTTCTCTTTCACTAATAAACTGAGGCTCACAAAAAGAAATGAGATGTCTGCCTGAAGTGCTATGGCTGGGACTGAGAGACCTGTTGTGACCTCCACAGAACCCATGCCTAGGTGGAGTCAGAGCCCATGTTCCTCCAGCCTCTACCTCCCCCCAGGTTGCCCCAGAACAAGGAACAGAATCTTGAACTGCTGGCAAAACAACACTCACCCACACAGCAATGTTTTCCAACTATCTCTGTTAAAGGTAGAATCAAGGACCCAAAAGATACTATTTGTCCTCAAAACATTCCTCAGTTTAATATCTCAATTCCTTAAAAGCATTTTAGCATGCCTGTAATCCCAGTTAATCAGAAGAAGCCTAAGGCAGGAGAATGGTCAATTTGAGCCAGCCTAGCATGGTGAGCCCCTGCATTTGAATAAAAAATAAAAAGGGCTGGCAATGTAACTCAGTGGTAGAGTGCCCCTGAATTCAATCCCCAGTACCAAACAAACACACAAACATCCTAACCATGCCCTTAAGGATCTGTGTGGGAAGGCAAGGTCATCAAGAGGCAAATCCGGGGGGATAAGGATTGTGTGGCTCTCTGCCTCTCTTTTGGGGGGAATATAACTGGGCACTTTACTAAAAATTAAAAGATCATTTTTTGAACTCCTCAAATCTAGCCCAGAGTTATTCCAGGGAACTCCCAAGTGTTTTCTACCATTGTCAGTAAGGACAAGAACACTAAGAAATACCTTTCCCTGAAAGAGGCAAGGAAAGAGCAAAAAGCTGTGGTGAGGGTAAGCAAGGAGGAAAGGAACAAAGGCCAGAGAGGGAGTCACAAGAGTCTCAACCAGAGCTGGCTGTCAGTGGTGACCTCTTACCTTCCCAAAGCCAAAACTGTAGATATTCCGGGCAGAAATCACTCCAGCTTTGAGCAGTCGGTTAGGAGAGCCATTAGGGCTCCTAGAAATGTGTAAAGGAGGAAAGAAAGAATCAACCACACATATCCAGAGAAAATGACTAAACCAAGTTTTCAGAACGTGTAATGAGTTTTGTCTTTACCAGATGACTTAAAAAAAAAAAAAAAAGGAACGCAATCTTTTTTATTAGAGGGGATACATTAAAGACCTTGGGCAAGCTGGGCAGTGTGGCACACACTTGTACTCCTAGCAACTCAGGAGGCTGAGGCAGAGGCCAGTCTCAGCAATTTAGTGAGATCTTGTCTCAAAATAAAAAAAGGGTCAGGAATGTAGCTCAATGGTAGAGCACCCTTGGACTCAATCCCTCGTATCACACACACATTACAGACACACAAATAATAATAAATAAATGTAAATTAATAATAAAGACCCTAGGAATCTATCACACCCTTCAGGTGGTGGGGAAGGAGGGGCAGTCCTCTATTCTAGGTGTGCATTAACATCAGCCACCATTAAGCCTGTGACTCTGCTTTCTTCCCACCAGCAGGCACAAAAAAATATAGAACACTTCACAAATCTACACGTCATCCTTATACAAGGGCCATGCTAATCTTAACTATATACCAATTTTAGTACATGTGCTACCTAATAGAGCGTGACTGCTTGATCTTTCTGTGTGTGTGTGTGCCTACAGATTGTAGACTAGCCAGCCTCTTAGAATTCTCATGATTCTCACTTCCTGGTATTCATGGCCCTCAAAGGTCAGAGACGGCTGACCTATTTGCTCAATAGGATATTGCAGAAATGATGGAGTATCACTTGCAAGATGAGATCTACCAGGGCTTCTGCCCTCATCTCTCTTGACTTACTTGCTCTGGGGGGGACTGTGAGACACTGGAGCGGCCCTGTGGAGAGGTCCAACACCCAGTAGCAATTTTCCAGTCATGTGAGGGCATCATCTTGGAACTGGATCCTCTATCCCTAGTCAATCCTTTAATGATGACAGCCTCAAATGACATTTTGACTGTAATCTAACTAAGCCATTCTCTGATTCCTGACTCACAGAAATTTTATGAGGCAAAAATGTTCAGTGTTTAATGTTACTAAGTTTGAGAGTGGTTCATTATACAGTGACAGAGAATGAATACAGACGGTTAGAATTGCAAAGAATCATAATGCATATCTTCTCCAACTTTCTCATTTTACAGATGGGAAAAACAGAGCCCTGGGTAGGGAAACCTACCAGTATGAAGTCAGAAAACAATAGGAACCAGACCTAGATGCTGTTCATGCAGCTACTGCTCTTCCCACATACCACACCCAAACACCATCTGCACACCGGGGCTTCATTAACTGGAAGGAGTGGTAATGCCTTCTATTTCCTTGGCTCCTGGAGCCTGGCACTGTCATGTATGTGGTAGGTACCCAGTGAATGATTGCTAATTGAGTAGTTTTTACTCAGACTGAAGGAGAAAACATTCTACTTTCACAGAAGCCAGTTCCCCTCCTCGACAAATGGCAGAGAGGCTGGAGGGACAGTGCATTCCAAGCCCCAGCCTGCACTAGTTCTGTGAGTTTCCATGTGCCACTATTCAGGAACAGATGTGGATGCTGTACTTATGCTCTTGGAAGTGGCTCATGTTCCATCTCCTCAGCAACTTTTCAGTGCCAGGCTGGCTCTTCCCTGCTTTAACCTGACATGCAACTAAGGAGAAGATTGCAGAAATGATGGAGTATCACTTGCAAGTTTATATGGAAGTAAACAAGACATCCCAATTTACACCGGATGTCCCAGCGTCATCACTTTCAGTGTAGATAACAGCCATGTCACCTTTTTTTGTTTTAGCTGCAGGTGGGCACAATACCTTTATTTTATTTTTATGTAGTGCTAAGGATCAAATCCAGGGCCTCACACATGCTAGGCAAGTGCTTTACCACTGAGCCACAAAACCCCAGCCCCAGCCACATCACCCTATTTAAACAGACACACTATGAGGTAAAAGCCCCTTTCCTACATCAACTGAGCAGTGTCCTCTAGAACATATGTACTTATGCCTCAAAGATCTAGGACCCAGTGGACTGTTTCCTGCCCAAGGGAACAGAATTTGAACTGGTAGTGAGGGTGAGACCTCCAAGCAGCAGAACAATGGGTGTCACTCATAAGGCCTCGAATCCTCCTGTCTGGGGGCCTCTGGGCAGCATTTGTGGCTCTTAGAGGGCGTGAGTTCTGACTAAGCAATAGAGTAGACTGTTCTCTAACAGCGACCTGGACAACAACTATAGTTCAGACTAACATGCTTTGTTCCTATCTAAATTTCTCTATCCATGTCTATTAACTAAACTTGTCTGTATGAAGGGAAGAAAAAACTGACTCCAGTTTCTACCAGTATAACTACCTGTTCTTTGCAATTTAGTGCTTTTATTCTCTTTCCCTATCCAGGCTGTGACATGGCACCATTCACAGATCTAAGAGGCCAACTCTTATTCCCAAGATTTTTGTGGTTTCTTCATATTAAAAAAAGGAGGGGGGATAATAGAAGGGAGAGCAGTGAAGTAGAGGAAGGGGACCAAGGAAAGAGGAGGAGAGAAAACAGAAGGCACTAGAAAATGAAACTGACTAAATTATGTACATGTATATATGAATATGTACCAAATCCCATTATGTATAATTATAATGTACCAATAAAAAAAAAGTACCACAAAAAGGGTGGTGGTTACATTCTATTTTATTTTCCATTAAGCATTCCGTTCACCCCATAGTAAGAATGTTTCATCTAATTATGAAACACATGCTGTCTAGATTAGTAAATGAAATTTTACAAGTGGATTTTCCAGCCAGATGCAGTGGTACACACCTGTAATCCCAGCTACTCAGGAGGCTGAGGAGGATCTCAAGTTGAAGGTCAGCATGGACAATTTAGTGAAACTTTTGTCTCCAAACAAAATAAAATAAAAAGGCTAGGGATATAGCTCAGTAACAGAACACTCCCAGGTTCAATTCCCCAGTACCAGGAAAACAAAACATAACACTTTATTTTACCTTTTTGGCTGGCCTGTGAACCTACCCTCCTTGTACTGAACCTTTACCTCATATGAGGCAGCTAAGGGTGGTGGTGATCAGTGAGGGTTCCTGTCTGCTTAAAGTTCACAGTCTAATTGGGAAACTGGAGAATATGTACAAATAAAATGATTACAAACTGAACTCTGAATGGGAAAACTCATGCAAGGGGCAGGGGCAGGAGAGGCTGGACCAAGCAGGGAGTTTATCCTGATAGCCACAAGGAAGATCCCAAAGAGTTTTTAGTAGAATGGCACAACTCAATTTCCATTTTAAAAAGAATTCCAGCTACTCAGGGGACTGAGGCAGGAGAATTCCAAGTTTGAGACCAGCCTGAGCAATTTTGTGAGACTCCATCTCAAAATAAAAAGGCAGTCGGGGGCATTGGCATGCACCTGTAATCCCAGAGGCTCAAGTTCAAAACCAGCCTCAGCAAAAGTGAGTTGCTATGCAACTCAGAGAGACCCTGTCTCTAAACAAAATACAAATCAGGCTGGAGATGTGGCTCAGTGGTCCAGTGCCCCTGAGTTCAATCCCCAGTACCCCTCCAAATAAATAAAATAAAATAAAATAAAATAAAATAAAATAAAATAAAACAAAACAAAATAAAATAAGCAAAAAGGCAAAGGCAGGTATGATAGCATAGGCCTGGAATCCTAGTCACTTTGGAGGTTGAGTCAGAAGGATTGAAAATTTGAGGCCAGCCTCAGCAACTCATGAGACCCTCTCTCAAAATAAGAATAAAAAGGTCTGAGGATATAGCTCCATGATAGAGCACACCTGGGTCTAATACCCAGTGCCACAAAAATAAACAAATATATAAATAATAAATAAAACATAAAAGGGTTACCAAGTGCAGTGGTGGATGCCTGGTGCGGCTGAGGAGGCTGAGGGGGGAGATTGAAAAATCAAAGCCAGCCTTAGCAACTTAGTGAGGCCCTAGCAACTTAGTGAGACCCTGTCTCAAAATAAAAAGGATTGGGGATGTGGTTCAAGGTTAAGTGCCCCTGGGTTCAATTCCCAATGTTTAAAAAAAAAAAAAAAGTGTGAGAGGTCCTCCCACCCTGAGTACAGAGAGAGATGCAGTCAGAGAATGTAAGTAACTTCCCTGTGTCAAGTTTACGCCTGAGCACAGAGGGAACCTGGGAACATGTCCTGCACTGCGGAGGGTGTCAGAGACACACAGATGGCAGCAACATCTTACACGAGTGTAAAACAGCCCAAGAAATGGCAAAGTAAGCACATGCCCTCTTTTGCATCCTTTGTGATAAAAGAACACCCTTTCTGGGGTTCGAGAAATCAAAGAAGAGCTGGGCCCAGCGGCACATGACTGTAATCCCAGTGGCTCAGGAGGCTGAGGCAGGAGGATTCCAAGTTCAAAACTAGCCTCAGCAATTTAGCAAGGCCCTAAGCAACTTAGCAAGACCCTGTCTCAAAATTAAAAATAAAAAGGGCTGGGGATGTGGCTCAGTATTTAAATGTCCCTGGGTTCAAACCCCAGAACCAAAACAAAAACACAGAAGTGCCAGTCAGCTACCCTACTGGGTAAGGGCTTTCTGCTGGGCTCCTCAGACCTGAGAAGTTCATTTTCTGCTAACCATGGGTGATTCCCACTGATGCCCACATTCGTATCCTCCAGACATTCCAAGAGGGTGGGAAGAGATGGCTAAAGATGTTCTTCTGGCCATCTTTTATTAAGGAACATGGCTTCTCTTCCCAAGTTCATCACTTTGGGTGGGCTGGATGCTGGAAGGCAATGATGAGGAGGAGATGGAAGCAGCTCACAGCCCAGGGCTCCCATAAAGACGGCTGGGTGGGGCAGTGCAGAACATCCCACTCTGGCTAGAAGCCATACTCACCCCTGCATAAGACCCCCAAACCAGGGTGGGCTGCAAATGAGCCGTTGAGGGGAGTCTATCTTCTTCAGGAGATCATAAGAGAAGCCCTGGATGATTGCCTGCATGTGTGAGGCACAGCGCTGCATAAACTCCACCATCTGCAACACAAGACAAAGACACTTGACACTGCCACACCAGCCTTCAACAGGAGTTGGAAGCTTGGCCGTGAAGACAAATGGTCTAAGGAACTGAGATCTCCCAACAGGTAAATCTCTGGAAAAGGGAGGGCCCCAGTGATTTTCTAAAGATATGAAAAGTTTTCCAGGAAGAGAATTTGTCAATCATTTCCAACTCCCTCCTTTAACAGATGAAAACAATGGGCAGAAAGGCCAACAGTTAATAAGCAGAGAGTCAGAAGTAGGGAAGGAGATTGCATGGGGCACACTCTGCATGATCTTTTGTTTTACATTTGTTTTGATATTTAGTTTTCATTAAAACACATCACACACACACACACACAAAAAAAAAAAACCCACATCACTGGGTTGGGAGTATACAACTGAAATTCCAGCTACTTGGCAGGCTGAGGCAGAAGAATTGCAAATTTGAGGTCACCCTCCACAACTCAGTGATATCCTATCTCAAAAAAACACACTTTTTAAATTTTTTTAGTGCTGGCTTACCTAAAATACAAAAAAAAAAAAAAATTGTACATCACATATGTCAGTGTGTGACCTCAGGCAAGTTACTTATTGTCAATAGGCCAAAAAGGACCATATTATTGTCCACCTGAGAGGTTGTTGTTAGATTAAATAAGTTAATATATGAAAAACATTTAGAATAGTTAAATGGGTTAGATGAAATTTCAATTGCTCTCCATCCCCACTGAACAGGTGACTAGAAAGGTTCGTTAGACTTGCCCTACATTTTACAGCAGGGTAATTTGCTTCAAACAGGCATGTGTGTCCAATGCCAATGCTAAGACTTGCTGGAAGCTCTGTGCTGCACAGAGATGCACCAGGATACTGACTCGCAACTCAGTGCTCTTCCTTTGGGTATGACTGCAAAGCAGGGCCCATAATTACCGGGGTGCTGCGATCCTTCCCTGCTGCCAAGGCCCAGGACTGTGGATTTTGACCCTTTTCGTCGTGGAGCCGCAGGTCACCGCCTGCATCCAGGAGTTTGCCAAGGATCCACTGATTTCCTGAAAATGCTGCTGCATGGACAGGTGTGCTCCCATCAAAGCAGCGGCTGGGAGAAGGAAGGAAGGTATGGGTACAGTGAGTGTCCATGACAAAAATCCTGCCTTCCAGGGTGGGGGACTCAGTGCCTAACAAAGGGGTCCCAGTTTACACTGGCAGCCTTCAGTGATGGGCACTGTAACAATATCATTCATGATGCCCCAATCTGTGCCAACGGGAACTTCATACGCTTCTCTTTTTTCCATCATTTACTCTACTCTCCAAGATAGTATCATTTCCCATGTCCATTAAAAGAGGAAACAAAAGGGCAAAGCTGAGGTTCATACCTAAGGTTGTGTCTGACTCCAAACCATAGTGTTTTTCTCCCTAGCAGCCCCTGGTATTGACTGCCCTGAAATACTTTCTTGTCTTTAGTGTCCTGGGGTCAAGTTGGTCAAACACAGTAACTAGAAACTATCTCTCATGTGACAATTGTTCTGAGACAAGCATGTTGGCTCATACCTATAGTCCCAGTGATTCAGAAGGCTGAGGCAGGAGGATGGTAAGTTCAAGTAAAAAGGGCTTAGGGTGAGATCCAAGATGGTGGACTAGAGGAAGGCTGCATTCCTTGTCACTCCGCAACTCCAGATTCAAGCAGAGGAAATACTTTTTCTCTATAAGGCAGTCAGTGCTGCCCACCAATCCCCTGCTGCTTTCCCTATTCGTCGAGATAACCCTCCATCTGCCAGCATATCGCCTGTTTTAGTGAGGATCGCTCACTGACTGCTGCCTGTCATTCACCATTTGCCTGTTTGCCTGCCTCTTGCCTGCCCATTGCCAGCCTTTCACCTACCCATCGCCCACTGCCCAACGTTCACATGCTGATTGCCCACCATTACCCTGCAGACCACCAGCAGATCACCTGCTGCCTGCTACTGCGAGGAAATCCATTGTCACAGTACCCACAGGTTTGGTTACATGTGGCTTTTGGGACAACAGCCAGGACCTGCAGGTTTGCTGACATTAGGGGCATGGCCACCTCAGTCTGGGTACTCAGGCCAGGGCCTGGAGATATATTGGGGTACCTGCAGGTCTGGTTGCACCTGAGGTCTTCCTGCTCAATGTGGTAATGGCTGCCTCTTTGCAGGGTGGCTCCTTTGTGTGAGCTCATCCCTAGTGGACTCTGTAACTTAAAAGGGCATTGAGATCTTGTGACTGCATCAAGACAGGGCCTGGGGAAGCTGAAGCTCAGGTCCATCAGATGGTAGCTAGGTTTGCATGGGCCAATTTGGGTCTGGCAAGCTTATGGAAAGCTGGAGACTAGGGGCAGTTCCCTGGAGGGAGCACAGGATGAAGAAACTGGAGAAAACTGGCCTCTCTCCAGTTCAGTGAGTCCTGAAGTATGCAGGGATGGAAGGGGTCAGTTAAAACGGGTGGGAAGACTATAAGAGGATATGAGGACATCTTGCTATCAGCTCACCCCCCAACCAGTCCAGCACCCACTGGACTAAAGAAGGAAGCAGAAAAAACTTTTGAAAGCCAACAGAAGCAATCATTCAATCTTCCATTGAGACTTTCCTCCTTTCTTTTCTTTTTTGCCCTCTCTCACACCTCTACCATCTTTGAATCCAAATATGTTCATGCATCAATCCAATTCATGCATCAATTTATGGAGCAATGGGATGTTTGAATAGTATATGACAGTTCTGTGGTGTATTCTTATATTTTTACTTTAAAAAAAATCTGTATATATTTTTTTTCTCTCACCTACCTGTATCCCTGGATTCTCTCTCACTTCTCTCATACTAACATATGAAAGAACTATCATATAGCTAATCTTATAAATTCCTCTCTCACTCTTACTATAAATTTTTACCTCTATCTTCTCTCCCTCTCCCTCATAAAGCATTGCATCTTACACTACTTCTATTCCCTCATGGTACCATCATTTGAAACAGTAAACCCTTTTAACAAACTTACTGTTTATATCGTACACAATAATGGAACACTTCACTTGCGTCTACTGTGACAAAACTGTACACACCTTAATAGGAGCCATTTGGTTTAAGGTAGTTTATTGTTTGCACTAGGTCTGCTATATTGGTCCCCCCCCCTTAAAAGGTGAGGTACTGGAAGCCTTCAGGGACACTATAAAACTACAAGGTAGAATCTGTACTGCCTCAGCTCCATACTACTAGATGAGAAAACACACAAAAAACATGAAAAAAATAAAATAAAAGGGAACAAAGTGCCTCAAACAAAGACATACCAACAATAGAATCCATAGACAACACAAAAGAGTAAACATCAGGAGTTATCTAGAAAATACAAGGTTATATTGATGTTCAAAATAAAGGATGGTGTTGGAGATAAAATATAGGAAGTAAAAGATTACTTCAATAAAGAGGCAGAGATTATAAAAAAGGAAACAAGCAGAAATCTTTGAAATGAAACAATGAACCATTTTAAAAATTAAATGGGAAGTATCACCAACAGACTAGATCACTTGGAAGACAGAACCTCAGACAAGGAAGACAGAATATATACTCTTAAAAATAAAGTTGACTGCACAGAGAAGATGGCAAGAGACTATGAACAGAACTTCCAAGAAATACAAGATAACATGAAAAGACCAAATTTAAGATTTATTGGAATAGACAAAGGTGTGGAGATACAAACCAAAGGAATGCACAATCTTCTCAATGATATAATATCAGAAAACTTCCCATATCTAAAGAATGAAAAGGAGAATCAACTACAACAGGCTTACAGGACCATAAATGCACAAAATTACAGCAGACCCACACCAAGGCACATTATAATGAGAATGACTAATATACAGAATATAAACAGAATTTTAAAGGCTGCGAGAGAAAAAAATTATACTACATATAGGGGGAAACCAATTTAGATCTCAGCTGATTTCTCAACCCAGACCCTCAACACCAGGTCCTGGAATAACACATATCCAGGTCTGAAAGAAAATGGATGCCAACTGAGAACTATATCCAGCAAAATTAAGCTTCAGATTTGAAGATGAAATAAAAACCTTCCATGATAAACAATAGTTAAAAGAATTCACAACTAGCCGGGTGCGGTGGCGCATGCCTGTAATCCCAGCACTTGGGAGGCTGAGGCAGGAGGATCACGAGTTCAAACCCAGCCTCAGCAACTTAGCGAGGCCCTAAGCAACTCAGTGAGACCCTGTCTCTAATAAAATACAAAATAGGGCTGGGGATGTGGCTCAGTGGTGGAGTGCCCCTGGGTTCAATCCCCAGCACCAAAAAAAAAAAAAAAAGGAATTCCCAACTAGAAAGCCTGCAGCCTGCACTACAGAACAATCTCAGCAAACTATTCCATGAGGAGGAAATGAAAAAAAAAAAAAAAAAAAGAAAGAAAGAAAAAGAAAACTAGCAAAGGGAGGAACTACACTAAAGGAAAGATCAATCATAGGAAAAACTAAGTCAAGTTAAAAATCAAAATAAACCAAATGACTGGGAATACAAATCATATCTCAATAATAACCCTGATGTTAACGGCCTAAACTCATCAATCAAAAGACAGACTGGGAAAAAAAAAAAAAAACCAGACTGGCAGAGTGGATTTTAAAAAAAGACCCAACAATATGCTGCCTTCAAGAGACTCACCTCCTAGGAACAGACATCCACAGACTGAAGGTGAAAGCTGGGAAAACACATGTCACTCACGTGGACTGCATAAACTAGCAGGGTTTCCATCCTCATATCAGACAAAGTGGACTTCAAACCAAAGTTAGTCAGAATGGATAAAGAAGGACCTTTCATACTGCTTAAGGGAATCACACACCAATAAGACATAACAATCATAAATATATATGCCCCAAACAATGGAGCATCTATATACATCAAACAAACCCTTCTCAATTTTCAGAATTAAACCACAAAACAGTAATACTGGGTGACTTTAACACACCCCTCTTATAATTGGATAGACCTTCCAAACAAAAATAAACAAAAAAATTATAGAATTAACTAATACAATCAATGATTTAAATAGACATAAATAGAGTATTTCATTCATCATTGAGCAAATACATTTTCTTCTCAGCAGTTCATGGATCCTTCTCTAAAACAGACCATATGTTAGGCTACAAAGCAACTCTCAGCAAATACAAAAAAAAATAGTAATACTACCCTGCATTGTATCAGATCATAATGGAACAAAACTAGCAACAAATCCACTGCAAGATAAATTAGGAAAACTACCCCATTCACAATAGCCTCAAAAAAAATAAAATACTTGGGAATCAATCTAACAAAAGAGGTGAAAGACCTCTACAATGAAAACTACAGAACATTAAAGAAAGAAATTGAAGAAGACCTTAGAAGATGGAAAGATCTCCCATGCTCTTGGATAGGCAGAATTAACATTGTCAAAATGGCCATACTTCCAAAGGTGTTATAGAGATTCAATACAATTCCTATTAAAATCTCAATGACATGCTTCATACAAATAGAAAAGGCAATCATGAAATTCATTTGGAAAAATAAGACTCAAAATAGCCAAAGCAATCCTTAGCAGAAAGAGGAAAGCAGGAGGTATCACACTAGCAGGCCTTAAACTATACTACAGAACAATAGTAACAAAACGGCATGATATTGGCACCAAAATAGACATGTAGATCAATGGTACAAAATAGAAGACACAGAGACAAACACACATAAATACAGTTATCTTATACTAGACAAAGGCACCAAAAACATACACTGGAGAGAAGACAGCCTCTTGAACAAATGATGCTGGGAAAACTGGAACTCCATATGTAACAAAATGAAATTAAACCTCTATCTCTCACCCCGCACAAAAATCAACTGAAAGTAGGTCAAAGATGTAGGCACTAAAACAGGGACTAGAGCAGAGAGATTCCTAAGAAAACTTGAAATGGAACAACTATCTGACCTAGCTATCCCACTCCTTGGTTTATAACCAAAGGACTTAAAATCAGCATACTACAGTGACGTAGCCACATCAATGTTTATAGCAGCTCAATTCACGATAGCAAAGCTATGGAACCAACCTAGATGCCCTTCAAGAGATGAATGGATAAAGAAAATGTGGTTCATGTACACAATGGAATATTACTCAGCCTCAAAGAAGAACGAAATGATGGCATTTGCAGGCAAATGGATAGAACTAGAGAAATCATGTTAAGTGAAATAAGCAAATCCCAAAAAACCAAAGGCCGAATGTTTTCTCTGATAAGAGGATGCTGATCCATAGTGGGTGGTGGATAGGGAAGAAGGAAGAAACTTTGGATTGTACAGAGGGGAGTGAGGAGAAGGGTGGGGCGGGTGGGGATGGGAAGGACAGTAGATTGAGACAGACATTATTACCCTATATAAATGTATGAAAAAATTTTTAAAAATATTTATCACTGTCAAAAAAAGGTAATGAGGTGCTGGGGTTGTGGCTCAGTGGAAAAGCGCTTGCCAGGTACACATGAGGCCCTGGGTTCAATCCTCAGCACCACCTAAAAATAATAAAGGTATTGTGTCCACCTACAGCTAAGAGAAAAATATTTTTTTTTTAAAAAAAGGTAATGAAAAAATAAATAAAAGTTTTTTAAAAAGGGTTTAGGATGTTGTTCAGTGGTAGAGAGCATAGAAGAATGCCTCTTCGATTTAATTCATAGTACCACCAAAAAAGAGACAACTGTTCTATGCTCCTAAGCCCTGCAGTTGAGATCCATAAAACATTGGTGTCACCAATTCAGACAAGGATCTATACCACAAAAAAAAATTTCACCAATGCCAATAAACTATGTGAGACAAGGTATGGCTTTTATTGTATCTAGGGTATGATGAGGGTGTGATGTATAGTCAGTTTCCTTGCACATCAGAACCATATGGGAAGTTTTTGCTCTTCAGTTGAAAAACAAACAAATGATATAAGAAGGAAGGAAGGGGAGAGAAAAGTAAAAGTAAAAGGAAAGAAGGAAGGAAGGAAGGAAGGAAGGAAGGAAGGAAGGAAGGAAGGAA
>JAJEJO010050062.1:101669-124359 GCA_020662805.1 Glaucomys volans
GAAGGAAGGAAGGAAGGAAGGAAGGAAGGAAGGAAGGAAGGAAGGAAGGAAGGGAGGGAAAAAGAAAAGAAAAAAGAAAAGAAGAAAAAGAATTTTTAAAACCTTGCAACTCCAGATACCCAGTTTTCTTGTCCAAAGGCAACTACTATCATTTTTTAATCATTTCAGGATTTTCTATGTATATACAAAAGTATGAGTAAGAATATGCTGTATAATCTGTTCTGTACCTAAATTTTTTCATTAAATACTGCGGAAGAGAATATAGCTCCAAGTAGAATCAAAATACATACTTTATTGGGTTGCAAGTTCTAATTCAGCCTGAGCAACTTAGTGATGCCCTCGGTAACTCAGAAACCCTGTCTCAAAATAAAAAATAAAAAGGACTGAGGATGTGGCTTAGTGGTAAAGCACCCCTTGGGTTCAACCCCTGGTACCTAAATAAATAAATAAATAAATAGGGTTAGGGATGTAGCTAAGTGGTAGAGCATTCCTGGGTTCAATCCCCAGTATGGATGTTGAGGGGATTACCCTTGAAAACACTGATTTTCTAAATACAGATGTTATTGTACTTACTGATTTGGGTCTGATCCATAATCCACCAGAACATCAACTACCTTTGAAAGGCCCAATAATGCTGCAACAAAAAGTGTTGTTTGGCCCAAAGAGTTAACTGCATCAACATAAATTCCTGCAAAAGCAAATACAGAATCAATGCAAACATCAGAAATCTTCCTAAAATGAAACTAGAAAATTTTAATATAAACTTAAAACTCTTTTATACTATATTTCTTGTATTACTGCTGTAAACTTAAAAAAAAAAAAAAAAAAAGGTAGGTGGACCCATCACGACACACACACACAGAGGGGCAAAAATAAATTAAAGGGCAATCCTCAGTGTTTATTCATGAAAAATGTTTCAGGAAACTTCTTTGAAGTGTTCCACCACACTCTGGTACCCACTTTTTTAAAAGAGAAAGAATGAAAAAAAATGAGTGCTGGCTTAGTAGCACAAGCCTATAATTTCAACGACTCATAAAACTAAACTGAACCGGGATCCCAAACTTAAGAGAAGGTCAGAAAACTATGAACTGCCTGCACAGCCCCACCAAACCCTAACTAAAAATAAGCAAAAATATGCCTCATGGGCAAAACACCTTGAAATTCAGACCCCAAAAGAAAGCCTTCCCAAAAAAAAAAGGGCCTATTTTTCATCACGTTACCATGAAAAAGCCAGAAACCACTCAGACTGTGCTCCCTCCCTCTTACTCCCCAAAATGGGGAGAAGAACGATCATCAATGACAAAAGGCAGTTGCAGTAAAGCAACACCAAATGTCAGCTTCACGCTCAGAAGGGAACACTACAGCTCCTCCTCGTGGTTTCCGGTACTCTACACGATCAGAGAAACTTCTCTAGTAACGAACTATAGAAATGATCCCTGAAAGTATAGTCTTAACTTCTATCCGCCAGCCTTTCCCAAGTGCACAAAACTCACACACATTTAGCTGATGGTGAATTTGTCTTAGGACACCAGATTCCTAAAATTGATATTGGGTTACGTTTTCTAAAGAATATCTATCACCATAGTTACATAAAGCATTTTGAATACGCTTTTAAGTTTTCAAAGGCATTACAAACTGGCACATTAACATTCGGTTGCTAAACAGCCAATCACACGCCAGTTCTTTCTAGCCCCACCCACCGCCGCTGCGCGGTGGGGTTTACCCACTGATGACGCTGACGACTACCAATCGCGCAGTAGTTCCGGGACCGAAGCAAACAATATTCGTTTTGGATCCGAAGCATGGAGACTTCGCCAGAAAAACGAAAAAGTTGATAGTGAAAGCGACAATCCAAAGCCAAAGGCTATATCATATGCACAGGACGCCCTATTTAAATTTTAAAAATTCTGTTATCAAAATACCAGGGGATCCGGACGTGGTGGTGCGCACCTGTAATACCAGCGACTCGAAAGGCAGGAGGATCACAAGTTCAAGGCCAACTTCAAAAATTTAGGAAGACCTTGTCTCGAAATGAAAATTTAAAAGGGCTGGGATGTAGTCCAGTGGTAGAACGCCCCTGGGTTCAATCCCCAGTTCCAAAAGAAACACAAAAAACAGAGATAGGCGTCTTGCGAAGCCCATGAGAAGCAGAAGGATGTTCATACTCTGCAGAGTTCGCGGTGAGGTGCTGCTGTAAGAGTGCGCCACTTGCCCTTCTGAATATAGCTCTGAGGCTTATTTTTAAAAGGGACAAGTTTTCCTTTTTCTCTTCCTCTCCCCCTCACTACCCTGGGGGCAGGGAACAAGATTACCGGGAGCTCTCTACAGGAAGGAGATGCCTACTGAGGATCTAGGAGGTATCTCCCAAATTAACAAGTGAATGTTAACACACCTTCTGGGCATCCTGGGACCCCCTTTCAAGGCACACGTCTGGAATGTAGCCTTTGAAGAGCTCCTTTAAAATCCCGCTGTTGCTCCTGATGGGCAGAATCACAGGAGTCACCCTGTTTCTCCTTTGATAGCAAAGCAACAAACCTTTTTCCTTTTTCGCAAAACCGAGTCCTCATTATTGAATTGGCATGGGGATAAGGACTGAGCTTTCAGCAACACTGTCATTTCGACAAACCAAGCCCCTGAAATTCCAGACAATGTAGAAGGTTGACTCTGGTGTCTCTTACCGCTTTGCTATGGATAGCAATGATTTCTGAAGGCTCCTGATCCTTAATTTGGGTCTCTGCTGGGGGAGGTCAGCTCCCCACGAACTTTGAGTAACATTGACTCAATGGCACCTCAGCCAGAGGTTAATGAAATTTCTGTGCTATAGCCAAATCTTACAAAAATAGAATCTATAATCTGTGAACACCGCAAGATATGCCCTGGTAGCAGCTGAAATTTGTGATGGGTAACCTATCCCTTCCCTGCCTGAACCCCATTTTCTGGTACACAGTTATCTTTACTACAGTGTTGTCTCTGTTCTGTCAATTTCTGTACATAGGTTTCTGTAGGGAGTGATCTTTATATTAGTCCGAAGGAATACGGTGTTTTTACAAATATTTGAAATAAAAACTATGCACACACAGAAATGCCAAATATATATTATTTGGAAATTTTTTCCAAGTAATTTTCTACAGACAACATGGCTTCTATTTAAATGAACAGGTCAATATATTATTCCTCTGCTAAGCTTCAGTGGCTCCTGATCTCCTGGGTTAAAATCAAAACTTTTCTACATCCTTAGAAGGCCTTGCATAGACTGGTCCACATTCGCCTCCTGAGTCTTCTTTGTACCCAACTCCTCTCACTCTATCCACACTGGCCCTATAGTTCCTCATGCTCATCATGCTCTCTTCTGTCATGAGGGCTTTACAAACTGTTCTGACAAATTTCCCTTCAACCTCTAACCTGCCACGTCATCATTCAGACATCTGTGCAAGTGCCACTGTCTCCGAATCCTTCCTTAACCTCCTTGAACAGATCGCTCTCATGTGTGATTATCTGATTAATGCCTGTAGCCTGCATGAGACTTTTAAGTTTCAAAAGGGTTGGGGCTGGGGATATAGCTCAGTTGGTGGAGGGCTTGCCTAGCATGCACAAGTCCCTGGGTTCATTGCCTGGCACCACAGAAGAGAGAAAAAACAAAGCGGGGGATGGGGACCATGAATGGTTTCATACTCACAAGCACCTAATATTAAATGAATGAATCCAAGAGCATAGAATAGGGCTAGATAGGGACCATTAAAATTATCATTGGCCATTCTTAATATGTGGGGGGAAATAAGTCAACAAAGATACTACCCAATCTGTGGAGGGTTAAAGGTCAGCCCTGAGGTCTACTAACATTTTAAGAGGCAGACTGAGGGTAGAGGGCAGGGGAACAAACAGAGATAGGAGGAAACAGAAAGAAGTGGGTCATGGTGACAAGGGAGCAAGAGTTCCAAAAAGGAGGATCAGTCAGTGTTGAGGTGAGAGACATCTAGAAAGAAGGATCAGTGTTCTTGGTGAGGGTAGTGCTAGCAGGGTTTATATTCCTTATTGCTCAGGGATTGCTATGTCACAAGCATTTGTGGTATGTTTGTGTCCCCTGTCTCCCGTACTCTAGAGCATAGGAACTGCCAAATGTATCTCATTAATTTCAGTACCTGGTACACTTAACTGTCTAACACAAGCAAGCCTAAGAGTAGAGAAGAACGGCAAAGATTAGTGGGGGAAGCCAAGTATAGTAATGCACACCTAGAATCCCAGAGAGTTACTAGGGGGGGCTGAACCAGGAGGATCAAAAGTTTCAGGTCAGCCTAAGCCAACTAGGCAAGACCCTGTCTCAAAAAAAATAAAAATGAAAAGCCTTGGGGCTGGTAGAACACTTGTCTGGCATGTGTGAGGCCCTGGGTTCAATACTTAGACAGGTACGGTGGCACATGCCTGTAATCCCAGCAACTCAAGAGGTTGAGGCAGGAGGATCACAAGGTCAAAGCCAACCTCAGCAACTTGAAAAGACCCTACTTCAAAATAAAATATAAAAAGCGGCTGGGGATATGACTCAGTGGTTTTAAGCACCCGGGGTTATAATAAATAAAAAAAGGGTTGTAGGTGTAGCTCAGTATTAAAGTGCTCCTGGAATCAGTCCAGTCCTGTAAAACAAAATACCTGCTACCCTTAAACAAGAAATTTCATAACAGAAACCACTCAGACGGTGTTCATTCCCTCCTAATCTCTAAAGAGAATAGGAGCGATCATCAACGTCAAAAGGCAGTTGCAGTAAAGCAACACCTAAAACCAACTTCACGCTCAGGAGCGAACACTCAACTCCTCCTCATGGTTTCCGGTACTCTACACGATCAGAGAAACTTCTCTAGTAACGAACTATAGAAATGATCCCTGAAAGTATAGTCTTAACTTCCTCCCTCCAGACTCTGCTGGGTCTTCCGTAACTGTCCTCTTTTAAACGATGATGAGGTGCCGTTCCCCCCCATTTCTAATTCCACCGTAAAATGAACAGCAAAACACGCTTTACAATACGCTCTTTTCAAACACTATCATTTAACGTTTTAAATAGAAATGTAACTTTTTAAAAGAAAGTTTTCAACACATCATGCTTAATTAGCATAATGCCAGATGACAGCCAATCACAACCTGGTTTTTAAAGCCAAGGAGGCGTTCTCTCCGTGGTTCTAGTAAAGTGGCCCCGCCCCTTACAACTAATGGAAAGGACGGACTTTCGCCTCTGAGAATCTGGTTGCTTCGGGTGACTGGTAAATCAGAGCAGTTGTTCTAAAAGGCTGGTCTAAGAATTTAACTTTCAAACACTAGTAAGAGGTCACTGTGACCATGGCAGGGCGGGGAGTTGGGTGACTGAGACCCAGCACCTGGAAAACAAAACCTTCTGTGTTTTGTACCATGTTTGCAATACCTATCACTCTTTGAATATTAAAAATAAATCTTGTTGTCTGATGGGTTGGACATTATTTCTTCCCTGAACAAATATGAGTGTCAACCATAACAGTATTAGGTAATAGATATACAAATATATATTAATATTAGGTAATATATACATTAATTTGTTCTAATCAGTTATACATGACAGTAGAATGCTTTTTTTTTTTTTTTTTTTTAACAGGGGATTGAACTCAGGGGCACTTGGCCACTGAGCTACATCCCCAGCCCTATTTTGTATTTTATTTAGAGACAGGGTCTCACTGAGTTGCTTAGTGCCTTGCTCGGGCTGAGGCTGGCTTTGAACCCTTGATCCTCCTGCCTCAGTCTCCTGAGCTGCTGGGATTACAGGCGAGCACCACCACACCGGGCTAGAATGCATTTTGACACACCATACATAAATGGAGTATAAGTTCTCATTCATCTGGTGGTATATAATGGAGAGTTACATAGGTCATGTAGTCATGTGCACATAGGGTCATAATGTCCATTTCATTCTATCCTTCCTACCCCCATGCACCCTCCCCTCCCTTCACTCCCCTCTGTCTAGTCCAATGCCCACAAAGGAGGACATTATGGTGCACACCTGTAATCCCAGCCACTAAGGAGGCTGTGGGAGGAGCATCACAAATTCAAGGCCAGTCTTAGTAACTTAGCGAGGCCCTTAGTAACTTAGCGAGGCCCTGTCTCAAAATAAAAAAGAGTGCTGGGGTTGTGGCCCAGTAGTTGACTGTCCCTGGCTTCAATCCCTGCTACCAAAAAATAAGTAAATAAATAAATAATAAATAAATAGTCCATGAAAATAGCCTTGACCTTGAAAGCACAGCCTGTGCCAGGTCTATTGCAGCAATGTTGTTTTAATTGATGACATGATTTTTTCACATACTCTCAAAGAAATACCATATAAATATATTTTGAAGGTGTTGTTTTATATGCAACTTTCAAAAAAGCATTCTAAATATTTCTGAAGGTTTTTTAAAAACAAAGTTTCTTCCTTTCTCTCTCTCTCTCTTTTTTTTTTTTTTTTTTGCAGTACTGGGGATTGAACTCAGGACCTCCCACATACTAAGCAAGTATTCTACCACCAAACTACAACCCCAACCCTTTTAATCTCATTTTGAGTCAGGGACTTGCTTTGCCTCAGCCTATGGTGTAGTGGGGATTATAAGTGTGTGCCACCATGCCCAGCAAGACTAGTTATTAATTAACCCATTACAGATGAAAGTCAATCAGAAGCTATGGGTTTCTGTCCCTAAAAACACTAAACACTTCCTGACCTGTTTAAAGATAAAGGGTGAGGGTGAGGCAGTAGTTCAGTGGTACATGACTTGCCTACCATGCATGCAGCCCTGGGTCTGATCTCCAGCATCACAAAAGGAAAAAATTATAAAAGATCCTAAATTTTGGAAGCTATTAGGTGGGTTAAACTATCCATATGCTGGTTACCCATGTGAGTATGGAGACAAATGATCCTCTCTGGGGCTCATCTGGACAGCTTTTCTTTCTTTTTTGTACTGGGGATTTAACCCAAGGGCAATTTACCTGTGACCCACATCCCTAGCTCTGCCCTTTTTTTTTTTTTTTGACAGGGAGGGGGAGGGAGCATGCAATGGTGCATGCATTTAATCCCAGCGACTCAGTAGGCTGAAGCAGAAGGATTTCAAGTTCGAGGCCATCCTCAGCAAATTAGTGAGGACCTAAGTAATTTAGTGAGACCCTGTCTCAAAATAAAAAAGGGAAGGGGATGTAGCTCAGTGGAAGAGTACCCCTGGGTTCAATCCCCAGCATCTCTCTCTCTCTCTCTCTTTCACACACACACACACACACACACACACACACACACACACACAAAACCAGTCTAATTGTTACAGTATTTTTAAAAATAATAAAGGCCAGGTGTGACTGCCAACACCTATAATCCCAGTGGCTCTGGATGATGAGGCAGGAGGATCTCAAGTTCAAAGCCAGTCTCAGCAATTTAGTGAGACCCTGTCTCAAAAGAAAAATAAAAACATCTGGGGGATATGGCTCAGTGGTAAAGTACCCCTGGGTTCAATCTCTACCAAACACACACACACACACACACACACACACACACACACAAACACACACACACACAATAATAATAATATATAAAAATAAAATAATAATGTAGTCTGGAAGAGAAACCAGTCCCTCTCCCCATACCCACCCCCCCAAAAAAAACTAGTTTACATGAGATTTCTTCTGTTCATTTAAACAATAAAAAACAGCAGCAGTAGCAGCAAACATTTCTCTTATACATTAATGTTCCCAGGCCCTCTGCTAACCCCTTTACATGGATTACCTCACTTAATCTTGGAAATAAGAGGTTGAAGAAAGGAAAACTTAGAAGTCGAAGTGAATTTCCCAATGCCATTCTGTCTTGTGAGTCCTTACCCATTGTAAACACTGTGTTTTAGTTAGAGATAAGAAACTGTAGAGAAAAATAGCTTTAAAAAAAGACCTGAGTGGGGGTTGTAGCTGTAGCTTAATGGTAGAGCACTTGCTTTTCATGCTTGGGGTCCTGGGTTTCAATCCTTAGCAATGAAAAAACAATTCAGAGCCGGGCGCAGTGGCGCACGCCTGTAATTCCAGCACTTGGAAGGCTGAGGCAGGAGGATTGCGAGTTCAAAGCCAGCCTCAGCAACTTAGTGAGGCCCTACGCAACTCAGTGAGACCCTGCCTCTAAATAAAATACAAAATAGGGCTGGGGATGTGGCTCAGTGGTGGAGTGACCCTGGATCCAATCCCCAGTACAAAAAAAAAAAAAAAAAATCAGGTTTTCTAAGCTTTGGTTTACTAATCTCCTCTCCTATCATGTCACCCATGGGTATGTAGGCATCATCTGACCCTCTTGGAATTGCTCACTGGGAACTGGGGCTCAAATGCAAAAATGACAATACTGCTGTTGCTGGGATCAATAAACTGCCTTTTGTCTCTGACCTAGGAGTCCATTATCCTCTCCCAACATTCACAGAACTGATGGCTAAGTTGTTAACCTATAGATAAGGGTAAAACCTCAGATCTTGACAGTTACCTCATTCACTTACCCCCATCCCCCTGTAAATACTTCAGGATAAAGGTGAAACACCTCACAATTGCTTACAAAGCCCTGCATGTTGTGGCTTCCTCCCTGACTCTCAATTTCTTTTTCTTTTTTCTCCTGGATGGAACCCAGGGCCTCTGGCATGGTAAGGAAACCCACCATCACTGAGCTCCATCCCAGCCCCACCAACTTCATTCTTCAGCTTACTTCTGTTTTTCTTGTCCCCTATTCGCTCACTTTCTTTGAATCTGTTATATCCATTATGCTCCAAGACAACCAAAAAAGGACTTTATCCCGTTGTTCCTTGAAAAGCTATTCCTTGCCCTTTTCCCCTTGGTTAACCATGTTAAATCTTTAGATCTTAGGATTTCTGGTTCTCACACAGCTAGACCTCTCATTGCAGCACTTTTCATGGTTGTGATTTTATTTTTCTTTGGCTGATTATGTGATACTGGGTTTCTCTCTCTTTCTCTCCCTCTCTCTTTTTTTTTGAACCAGAGATTGAACTCAGGGGCACTGGGCCACGAGCCACATCCCCAGCCCTATTTTGTATTTTATTTAGAGACAGGGTCTCACTGAGTTGCTTAGCACCTTGCCCGTGCTAAGGCTGGCTTTGAACTCGCGATCCTCCTGCCTCAGCCTCCCGAGCTGCTGGGATTACAGGCGTACGCCACCACGCCTGGCTTGTGTTTCCATCTCTAGACAGAGGAGGGACTCTTGCTAAACTACCATTTAGCCTCCAGCCTTGAACACTGTGCATGATACAGAAAGGCACTTAATAAATACAAACCTATACAGGAGATGCTATGAGGAAGTCTATGACTGTAACAGAAAAGTAATAAAGACTGTAGTTTTCAGAAGAGAAAGAGAAGCAAATTACTGTAAGATGCCGCAGAGAGGCTGAGTGCAGGGGCGTGTAACTGTGATCCAGGGATTCCAGAGGCTGAGGCAGCAGGGTCGCCACAGTCAAAGCCACCCTCAGCAACCTGGCAAGGCCCTAAGAAACTTAGTGAGACCTTGTCTAAAAAAAAAAAAAAAATGCTGGAGAGGTGGCTCAGGGGCTAAGCACACTTGGGCTCAATCCCCAGTACCCCTCCCCCGACACCCAAAAGGAATAGCCCCAAACACCCAAATTTTGTGCCAAAGTCAGACTATGAAAGGTCCTCAGACACCTGTTTTTAGAGAGAATTTCTACTACATTAGAAAAACAAAACAAAAAAGTGTTTACAAGACAAAACATAATTCTTGATAAGGCCTCTATCAAGGAAAGGAAACCCAAACATTTTATTCAAGAGAAGAAGGTTTCATTGGCCACCTTATCAGAAAAATCAGCAAGCAAACTTTGTAAGTCAGCCCCTTAAAATGACAAGTGACATGTAGGCAACGAAATGAACTCTCTGTAAGAGCTCTAGATACAGAGAGGCAGGGAAGCTGGTGTTTGTCTCATGTTCTCTGAAACCAGAATGCCTGGTCTAGTACTCGTTTACTGGCTTGTGGCATCTACCATTAGAGAATGAAATTTTGTTATTTTATATAACAACCATGAATAAAGTTTCATCATTTATGTCTTAACTGTGTTATGTTTATGACCACATCAAGAAAGGCCTTTGTAACTCTTTTTCCCTTTGCCTGAAATGTCCTTTGAATAAGAATCAGTACACTTGCCACCTTGCTAGTTCCAAAAATAGACATACCCCTGACAGTAGGAAAAGAAAGGGAAGTTGGGCCACTGTAGACATTTTTTTTTCTTTTGGTGGTGCTGAGGATTGAACCCAAGGGGACTCTACCACTGAGCCACATCCCCAGTCCTTTTTATTTTTTTATTTTTTATTTATTTATTTTTTGGGGTACTGAGGATCGAACTCAGGGGCACTCCACACTGAGCCACATCCCCAGCCCTATTTTGTATTTTATTTAGAGACAGGGTCTCACTGAGTTGCTTAGGGCCTTGCTAAGTTGCTGAGGATGGCTTTGAACTCGCGATCCTCCTGTCTCAGCCTCCCAAGTGCTGGGATTATAGGCATGCGCCACCACGCCCGGCCCCTTTTTTATTTTGAAACAAGTTCTTGCTAAATTGTTGCTAAGGCTAGACTTGAACTTTCTATTTTCCTTCTTCAGCCTCCTGAGTCTCTGGGATCACAGACATAGCCAGGCATGATTAACAAGTCTTTGATGTGACAGGTGATATATGTTCTTATGATTTATCCTAATCTTTAAAAGCTAAAATCACAAGCCTCTAAACCTATCAGATTAAAATGACAATATTATTATTGAGATTCAGTAATCTTCAACCCAGATTTTTTTTAAAAAAACCCTAACCCCTATGAAACCACTGATATGATGGTAAATAGTTAATAATAATATCAGCATCTGTTAAGGTGTCAACATTGTGTCAGGCTCTGAGCTACAGCCATATATATGTACACACACACACACACAACACACACACACACACACAGCTATTTAAATTTTTTTCAATACTGGGGATTAAAATGAGGGTCTCACACACGCTAGGCAAGCACAATATGACTGAGCTACACCCCTAACCCTTTTTAAATTTTATTTTGAGATACGGTCTGACTAAGCTGTTCAAGTTGGCCTTGTACTTAAGATCCTCTAGTGTCAGTCTCCCAAGTAGCTGTGATTATAGGCATCCACTACAGTATTCAGCTCATTTAATCTTTTTGAGGTAGGTACTATTATCTGCATTTTATAGCAGAGGAAACTGAGACAGAGAGGGTCTGATAATTTGGCCCACGAGATTTGAATCTAGAGCTAGTTTCCCAGCTATTCTGCTGGGCATGAATCTTATTGGTGAACCATGAAATCATTTCAAGTCCTACTCTGAAATTATTCTTTAATATTCTTTATTTTGACATCATATATTTAGTATATTACATATTTTTATTTTAATGTCACTATATTATTAAATATTAATATTTAAATCCATATTTTAATATATATTTGAAAAACATTAAAAAAACACAGATAATACCACACACCTATCAGAATGGATAGAACTCATGGGGTGCAGTGGTACATGCCTATAATCCCAGCAGCTCTGGAGGCTGAGGCAGGAGGATCACAAGTTCAAAGCCAGACTCAGCAACTTCGCAAGGCCCTAAGCAACTTAGTGAGAACCTGTCTCTAAATAAAATATATCTTTAAAGGGGGGGGGCTAGAGATGTGGCTCAGTAGTTAGGCACCCCTGAATTCAATCCCCAGTATCAAAAAAAGACTGGACAGAACCTAAAACATTGCTTAGCACAAGGGAACACACCTTAAATGCCACCAATTTGGGAGGTTAAAGCAAGAGGATCATAAGTTTGAAGCTAGCCTCGGCAAGCTAGTGAGGCCCTGTCTCAAAATTAAAAAAAAAAAGAACCCTGGCACAGTGGCCCACACCTATGATTCCAGCAATTTAGCAACTCTAGATACTCAGGCAGGAGGACTGCAAGTTTAAGATCAGCCTCAGCAACTTAGGGAGGAAATAAGCAATTTAGCTTAAATAAAATGTCTCAAAATAAAAATAAAAAGGACTGGGGATGTGACTCAGTGGCAAAGCATCCTTGGATTCAATCCCCAGTAACAAGATGAATAAATAAATAATAAAAAGAGAATAAAATTGAAAAGAGGGCTGAGGATGTAAAGCTCAGTGACAGACAGCCCTGGGTTCAATCCCCAGTACTAGTGGAGAGGATGCGTAACAACAGGAACTCGCATTCATTGTTGGTGTTACAGCCATTTTGTTTTTGTTTGTTCGTTTGTTGGTTTATTTTTCGGTGCTGGGGATTGAACCCAGGGCCTTGTGCTTGCAAGGCAGCACTCTACCAACTGAGCTAGATCCCCAGCCCTTGTTTTGTTTTGTTTTGCTTGTTTTTGTTTTTTGGTATTAGAGATTGAACCTAGGGGCACTTTACCACTGAGCTGCATCCACAGCCTTTTTTATTTCTGATTGTGAGCCAGGGTCTTGCCAAGTTGTTCAGAGCCTCATTAAATTGCTGAGGCTGGCCTGGAACTTTCCATTTTCCTACCTCAGCCTCCAAGTTGCTGTCATTATAGCCCTGTACCACCACGCCCAAACTGTCAGTCACTTGGGAAGACAGTCTGGCAGTTTTGTATGAAGTTAAAAAGTTTTATACAATAAAGCAATTGTGCTCCTTGGGTTTTTTTTGTTTGTTGGTTTGTTTTTTCTTGTTTTTATTTATTTTTTTCTTTCTTTCTTTTTTTTGGTGCTGGGAACTGAATCCAGGGATACTCTACCACTGAGTTACATTCCCAATCAATCCTTTTTTATTTTTATTATTATTTTTACTTTGAGGGTCTCACTAAATTGTGGGGGGGTCTCACTGAGTTGCTGAGGTTGACCTTGAACTGTCAATCCTCCTGCTTCAGGCTCCTGAGTCACTGGGATTACAGGTGATGCCAACACACCAGGTTTATGGCCAGGCGTTTGAAGGGAGCGATGAGTAGAAGGATCACAAATTATTTTGATCAGTGAAACTTCTATATGACACTGCAATGGATATCTAACATTATACATTTTTCAAAACCTATAGAATTATATTGCACAAAGAGTGAACTAAAGCAATGAAAGAACTGTTAAAACAATTCCCCTCTTCACATTACTTTTTCCCCCACCTTGGATCCAATGTGTCTTTATGTATTGATCTAACCCCAGCCAAGGGGCACAGGTTGGGTTCAGCCTGCATGGATCTTCAGGCTAACCCTACAACGGGGCAGTGCAGCTCTCCCAGTGAGTCAGAAGGCTATTTCCTGCTGGGCACGGTGGCACACGCCTGTAATCCCAGCACTTGAGAGGCTAAGGCAGGAGGATCATGAGTTCAAAGCCAGCCTCAGCAACTTAGTGAGGTCTTAAGCAACTCAGTCCTCACATTGCTGGTATAGCAGGGCACAGTGGCACATGCCTGTAATCCCAGAGGTTCCAGGAGGCTGAGGCAGGAGGATCATGAGTTCAAAGACAGCCTCAGCAACTTAGCGAGGCCCTAAGCAACTCAGTGAGACTCTGTCTCTAAATAAAGTATATAAAAGAAGGGCTGAGGATGTGACTCAGTGGTTAAGTGCCCCTGGGTTCAATCCTTGGTACCAAAAAAACAAACAAACAAAATTCAAAACTGGTATGGTACCAAAAGAAAAAGAAAAGAAAAAGTGAATCAAACTGTTAATCATGGATTTTTATTAATAATAATATATCGAGTTAGGTGCAGTTGGCACATGCCTTTAATTCCTACTACTACAGGGCGGCTGAGGCAGGCAGATTGCAAATTCAAGGCCAGCCTGGCAATTTAATGAGTTTCTGCCTTAAAATAAAAAGGACTGGTAAAGTGTCCCTGGGTTCAATACTCATTACCACAAACATACTGTTATATTCATTTACAAAATACAATAGAACTATATGGAAGTCATTGGTTTGGGGGATATTTTGCTCAGAACAAAAATAAAACTGTTACAAGCAGAGAATGAGATTCAAGCATCCATGTTGATCTGTGAACCATAAATGTCCAGGACTATGGATGTCATGACAGGGCTGAGATCTTTTATCAGCTCTAAGCACTGGAAAAATACAGGCCTCAAATGACTCAGAATGTATTGCCCAGAAAATCCATCAGAATATTCTCAGAAAAAAAGGAGAATCTCCAGGGGGAATAAATGTACCTAGATCTAAATTTGGAATTAGGCATTCCCAGATGGGGAAAAGCCCAATCCTACATCCATAAAGCTTCCATTCAGCTTCCTGGTGGCTTACCTAAAAATATGGACAGTCTGGGATCACTATATACTTCACGGTTTTAATCCTCAGTGGGAGAAGCGGGGGAAAACACAATGGGGAGAAAAAAATACAAGGAAAAAATAAAAGTGAGAAGTTAAAATACCTTCAGAAGAAAAACCTCCAAGGTTTAGGAGAATAACCTGAAATAAACACTAGTGATAAGAAAAACAAGAAAAAAAAATGTGGCCAATTAAGGGCAAAACCCAACAGACCTGTTAATTTCTATAAGGAAGCATCCCAAAGACTGGTACAAAAAACCCACACCTGTCAGAAATAACAGTGAACCAAAACAAGGAAGAAATGGACCACTGAAAAATTGTGTGAGAATGACAAAGACAACTTTCAATTGCAACACAAAAAAAATCTTAAATAAGATTAAAAGAAGAACTGAGGTTATGGCTAGCAAGTGTGAGGTACAGGCTTGATCCTCAGTACCACACAAAAATATGAAACAAATAAAATTATGAAAAAGCAACGTTTAAAAAAGCTGAAAGAAGCGGGGCGCGATGGTGCACGCCTGTAATCCCAGCACTTGGGAGGCTGAGGCAGGAGGATCATGAGTTCAAAGCCAGCCTCAGCAACTTAGCGAGGCCCTAAGCAATTCAGTGAGACCCTGTCTCTAAATAAAATACAAAATAGAGCTGGGGATGTGGTTGAGTGCCCCTGGGTTCAATCCCCAGTACCAAAAAAGAAAAAAAGAAAAGAAAATACCAAGACCTACAAATATGCAAGCAACCAAATAGAAACTGAATCATTGTTCTTAAGTATAAGATCACAACAGAAACCACCCAGACAGCAATCTCTCCCTCTTACTTCCAAAGAGACTAAGGACAATCATCACCAGTAAAAGCCAGTTGTAACACAGCAACACCTAGAACAAGCTTCATGCTCAGGGGAAAACACTCAAAATACTCAATTCCTCATGGTTTCTGGCACTCAACATGATCAGAGAAACCTCTCTAGTAACATACTACAGAAAGGATCCCTGGAACCATAGTTCTACCTTTTCTCTCTGGACTCTGACCAGTCTGTCATAGCTGCTCACTTTTCAGTAATGGTGAAGATTTTTCCCCAGCTTTTTTGGGAGGGAGAAGGGATGGAGGGGGGAGTCCCACAGGTCATTTGCCTCTTTCATATCTCATAATAATTTGGTCAAATGATAAAATTCAGTACATTATTTTCACTTATAAGCCTTCTAGAATTTTTAAGACTCCAACTGAGTTCATTAACATACACTTCCTTAGAAGCCAATCACAGGTTTCCATTCTCTCAATGCTTCTCTCTCCTAACCCCAGCAAACTGCCATTACTTAGGAGACCTCACCAAGGACCTTTGATGTCATGGCAGGGTCACATCCTACTGATTGCTAAAGAAGGCTGTGCTGCCCTAGGCAGAGAGAAAAGCTGTTTATGATGTGGATTAGCACAGATGGACCCCTCACCTGGTAGAGAAATCAGATGAGTTGTACAGCCAGGTTTCCTCTGAGAGAAAGAGACAGAAGAGAGAGAAAGAGGGAGAAGGGAAATAGATATGGTGTACATTACTAACACCACATAATGATAAACAATGGTTTATTAATTGTCTACTTGATTATTGGTGTTTTAATCTAGTTTCATTGCATCTCTACAAACAACTGAAAGGGGTTGTTTCCCTTTTCTTATAGATGCTGGCTGTATCATGTGTCACACAGCAGAGAACCACAGTTGGAACCTAAGTCTAGCATGAAATAGAGTCTGTATTCTTTCTGATAGGCCAACACAGTCTTCGGAGGCCTAGTTTCCAATCAAGCACATTTCTTTTTTTTTTTTTTTTTTTTTGGAACCGGGGATTGAACTCAGGGACACTTGGCCACTGAGCCACATCCTCAGCCCTATTTTGTATTTTATTTAGAGACGGGGTCTCACTGAGTTGCTTAGGGCCTCGCTAAGTTGCTGAGGCTGGCTCTGAACTCGTGATCCTCCTGACTCAGCCTCCCAAATCGCTTGGATTACAGGTGTGCGCCACCACGCCCGGCTGCACATTTCTCTTTAAAGCTCTAAATACATCATTTTTTAAAGTTCAGTCTCAATGATTCATTTTCCTGGCTTCTAAATCCCAGAAGAAGCCTACTCATTTACTTTTCACAAAAGTTACAGAGGGCACCCATCACTGAGATGCAGAAAGCATTCTTGTAAATCTTGAGGAACATGCCCTTGGCTCATGCACTTGTAAAATGAGGGAAATTTTACAAGCCCAGGGAAAACTGACATGAAATTGTGCAGCTCCACCTTGGTTTCTTCTCCAGTCTGGACCCTAATAAAGCCCGTGTATAAATTTTGAACCCCCAGCCCAAGGTGTGGTTTATCACTCTTGAGATAGCCTGCATTCTCCCTTTAATGTCTATCTACCTTCCTAGATAAACCTGTCTATGCCTTAAAAAAGAGAAAAAGTTAGCCACACATGCCTGTAGTCCCAACTACTCTGGAGACTTACACAGGAAGACTTAAAGTTGGAGGTCTATTTCAGGAAGCCTTAAATTTATTGAGAACCTCTCAACATAAAATAAAAAGGGCTGGGGATGTAGCTCAGTGGTAGAAAGCTTGCCTAGCAAGTACAATACCCTGGGTTCAATCCCAGTATAGGATAAAAAGAAAGCAACCCAAAAACATTTATTTTCAAAAACCATCTTTCATATATGACATTAACTGTCTGAGTCATAACTTTCTGCTTCTGTCCCACATTTTCCTTCATGCCAGGAAGCACAATGTCATGTGGACATTCACATGACATGACATTCTGAGTCAACTATATTTTTTAATGCTCATACTAACATGACATCAGTTTGGAAGAGTACTTAGCAGTCATTACATCCAGCCACCTCTCCTAATGGAATCTCCTCACAGATGGCCCCATTTAGAGACAGCCAAATGTTTGATATCCTTATCCTTCAGAAAAAGGACAGTGTTGGGGAAATCTGGCCAGGAATGGCCAAATCTCCAGATGTTGGAGCAGCCTTTTTGTTTTAAATATTTTTTTAGTTCTTGATGGATCTTTATTTTATTTATTTATATGTGGTGCTGAGAATCAAACTCAGTGCCTCACACATACCATGCAAGCGCTCTACCACTGAGCTACAACCCCAGCACCAGCCCTTATATTCTTAAAGTTATAAAGTACTGGGCTGGAGATACAGCTCAGTTGATAAAGTGCTTGCCTCAGAAGCACAAGGTCCTGGGTTCAAGCTCCAGAACTGCACCAAAAAAAAGTTATTAAGTACCTTCCAGTGACTTTCATGGAAGAACTCTAGTCTCTGGTCTGGGGCCTTCCATATCTAAGACTTTTCCACTCCTCCATTTCTCCCACATTTCTGGGGATTCTGAGCTATCCTTGGCTTTCTCCAGAAGATTCTCCAACTGCACCATTTTCTAAGACCTAATTCACACCACTTCTTCTGAAAACTGCCATTGACCTCTCCAGGTAACAGAGTTGCTGGGATTACAGACATGCTCCACCTCATCTGGCTGGAACTCATCTTCTGGGTTCTAGAATTCATATAATCTACAATAACTCATCTTCTAAATAGGCTGAACTAAACAGGATATAATCAGGAAACAATTTTTCTTCTTCTACTGACTCAAGCACACCCACTGTTCTTGGGGTAGACCTCAGGCAGTTTCCATAGTTTCTAAGTCACTTTAATTGTGTAATTACATTGAAATCAAAACTTCAATTACAGGTGTGCACCAGGAAGGGTGGTGCACACCTGTAATTCCAGCAGCTCAGGAGGCTGAGGTAGAAGAATTGCAAGCTTGAGGCCAGCCTCAGCAACTTAGCAAGGCCCTAAGAAACTTATTGAGACCCTGTCTCAAAAAATAAAAACAGCTGGAAAGTTGGAGATATAGCTCAGTGGTAAAGCAGCCCTGGGTTAAATCCCCAGTACTAGATAGATAGATAGATAGATAGATAGAGAGAAAAATAAATAAATGAAATAAAGGGCTGGTATGTGGATCAGTGGTAGAGTGCCCCTGGGTTCAATCTCTAGTACCACTAGAAGGAAATCAAAACAACAGCAATAAAACAAGAACAAACTTCAGTTTTAGAGCTGGGGATGTAGCTCAGAGGTAGAGCATTTGCTGAGCACATACAAGGTCCTGTGTTTAATCCCCACCATTGCAAAAAGAATAGCCACACAAACAAAAAAACCTTCTTTCATCCAATTCTAATTTCTCCTTCCTTCCACATTTCAGTACCCAGTCCTTTGCTAACTCTGTTTTTCCTTATTCCTTCACTCTTCCTCTGATCTCAGGTTGTGTTTTGTTTTGTTTTTGTTTGTTTGTTTGGCTGTTGTTTTTGGGGACTGTGAATTGAATACAGGGGCTCTCTACCACTGAGCCACATCACCAGCCCTTCCTATTTTTTACTTTGACACAGGATCTCCCTAAATTGCCCAGGCTAGCCTCAAACTTGGGATTCTCTTGCCTCAGACTCCTAAGTCACTAGGATTATACGTGTTCACCGCCACACCTGGCTTCAAGGCTACTTTTGGCAACTCCAGAGCTGAGGTAGAGGTTAAGAACCAATGCGGCAATTGCTGAGGATGCAGCTCAGTGATGGAGCACTTTACTGGCCACGTGGGAGGCCGGAGGTTCTAACCCAGCACTGTAAATAAATACATACATATATACACACAATGGGAGTGGGGTGGGAGACAAAGGCCTTACTTAGCCGATGCTCTCTGTAGCTTTTGGGTTCATACCAAAGCTTGCTCTTTTGTGCAAACTGTTAATGGGTCTGTCCAGCACCTCTACTACACTGCACAGCACCCTGATGCAGCCAGTACCCTCTCTCATGTGGACTCTGGCAACCCCTCAGCTCTTGTCCTCCAAGGTTCCACCTCTATACTCTCTGTTGAGATTCTTCCCCCAACCCCCCTTTTTTTTGGTTGGGGGGAATACCAGGGATTGAACTCAGGGGCACTCAACCCCTGAGCCACATCCCCAGCCCTATTTTGTATTTTATTTAGAGACAGGGTCTCACTGTGTTTCTTAGTGCCTTGCTTTTTGCTGAGGCTGGCTTTCAACTCCAGATCCTCCTGCCTAAGGCTCCCAAGCCACTGGGATTACAGGCTAGTGTCACTACACCCAGCTCTTCCCTCCTTCATGAGTAAGATCCCTTTAGATAGCTCAGCTACCCTCTGTGCAATCTACATGCTCCAGCACACACTCCATGCCTAATAGAAATGCAGCTAATCTGTCTGCTAGGCTCCCGTGCCCATCCAGCCATCAAGGACTGCTTCAAAGTAGATGGCGGATCTCCCAATCCCTAAATTTCAGACACAAGTTTTCTGCATGCCACCTTGAGGAAACTGGGCAAGGGTGTCATATTTTAGCTGTTAAGCAGATTGGAACACCAGCTCCTATCTCTCCAGCTTGCAAGCACCTATATGAGGTTCACCTGAAGGGCTTCTTGCTTTGCTTGAGGCTGGGGAAGGGAAGGAACCTTAAAGTCACTGCATTCTAGTCCATTGAATACCTTTTAAAGAATTCACAGTCAACCCCACACCACTGCTTTCCCTTAGATAGGCCCAAAGGTGGGTAAATGGGTTGAAGTCTAAGGATCATTTTATTATTGATTAATTTTTTAAATTATTTCGGCAGTGCTGGGGATTACACTCAGGGACACTCTATCATTTTGCTACATCCTCAGTCCTTTTTTAATTTTTTTTTTTATTTTGAGGTGGGGTCTAAATTCCCCAGGCTGGCCTTGAACTTTTGATCCTCCTGCCTTGGCCTCCCAAGTCTCTGGGAGGCCACCTGTAGGTGTGTGCCATTATGCCTAGCCCAAGGATAATTTTAGTCATCTCACAAGAAGATGTGCATTAGAGGGGGAATCTATCATTTCTATTCTCCACTCTTGAGGTTTTAGACATAATTCCCAGACACAGGTGAAGTCCTGTTCCATATTCAGTTACACCTGTTAATCCCATCCATACCCTAAATTAACATCAAGTATTTATTCATGTATTGCTGGGCACAGAGGCAAAGACCTGTAATTCTAGCAACTTGAGAGGCTGAAGCAGGAGGGTCGCAGTTAAAAGCCAGCCTCATAAATTTGCAGAGCCCTAAATTTAGCAAACATAAAAGAGCTGGGGAGATAGCTCAGTGGTAAGGGAACCTTAGCTTCAATCCCCAGTATACTCCTCCCCAAGAAAGAAAAAGAAAGGGGGATAAAAACAACCTCCAAACAGGATTCAAGGCCTTTACTACTGAATAAAAACTTCATTGGTAGGGAACACTTCATTCCTAAATTAACTTTTGGATGTCCCCAAGTATTTACTCATGGTTTTATGATGTCTCTAGATTTTCTTCAAATGCTACCCAGAAATGTTAACTAAAGTCACGTGGTGGCATAGACCCATAATACCAGCTACTTGAAAGGTTGAGGGAGAAGGATCCCAAGTTCAAGGCCAGCCTGGGCAACTTAGCAAGACCACATCTCAAAATAAAAATATATATATAAAGAGGTGAAAGGGCACAGTGGTGCACACCTGTGATCCCAGTGGCTCGGGAGGCTGAGGATGAAGGACTCCAACTTCAAAACCAACCTCAGTAACTTGGCAAGGCCCTAAGCAACTTAGTGAGACACTGTCTCAAATTTTAAAAAATAACTGGTGATGCGATTCAGTGGTTAGGTGACCCTGGGTTCAATCCTTGGTACCAAATAAGTAAATAAATAAATAATAAAAAGAGGTAGAGATGTAGTTCAGAGGTAGATCACCCAGATCACTAGGTTCAATTCCCAGTACAAAAAAAAAACAGACCAAAAAACAGAAGGGAAAAAGTAAAGTAGACGACGTTATACCTGCCATCTTAACATAGCACTTACCTTTCTTAAGAATTTTCTTCACTTTCACATAGTTCCCTTGTTTGACATACTCATGAAGCTGAGCTTCCAAGGAGTCATTTCTTAAGGTACCAAGCTGAACAGGACAGGGGACTGGAAGATGAATAGCCCGAGACATCCTGTTTCAGAAGAGAACATGCTTATTCTAACTGAACCAAAAATGCACAAGAAGCAACTTAAATTCTTTACATTTGGAAACCTGTTCACCTTCATTAATACAATTGTCCCTAAGTATCCAAAGGGGATTGGCTCCAGGACCCCTGCAGTTAACAAAATCCACAGATGCTCATATCCCTTATATAAAACGGCATAGTATTTGTATATAACCTACATGCATCCTCACAGTATATTTGGGGGAGTGAGGTTTATTGTGAATTTAACTCAGGGGCACTTAACCACTGAGCAGCATCCCCAGTCCTTATTATTTTTATTTTTGGCAGTGCTGAGGATTGAACCCAGGGCCTTGTGCTTGTGAGGCAGGCACTCTATCAGCTGAGCTATATCCCCAGCCTCCCTTATTATTTTTTGAAGAACAAGTTGCTTAGGGCCTTGCTAAATTGCTGAGGCTGGCCTTGAACTTAGGATCCTCCTGCCTCAAACTCCCAAGTGGCTGGAATTCTCCCAGTATACTTTAAACCACCTCTAGATTATTTAGAATACTTAATACAATGAAAATGCTATGTAAATAGTTATTATACTGTATTGTTTAGGAAATACAAGAAAAAAAACCTGCATAAACTTAGTACAGATGCAAGTTTTTAAAAATAGTATTTTCTAGGGGCTGGGGATGTCACTCAATGGTAGAACACTTGAGTAGCTTGCACGAAGCCCTGGATTTGATTTCCAACACCACAAAAATAAATAAATGATTTTCTATACAAGGTTGAATATAAGGATGTAGAATTCATGAGTACAGGGGGTCAATTGTAATGAAGAGGATTACAGAAACTCTATGAGATTAATGTTTATACTCAACGTTACTGTTTTTTGTTTGTTTGTTGTTGCTGCTGCTGTTGTTTGGTATTGGGGAATGAAGTGAGGGGCATTTATCAAAAAGCGACATACATCCCTAGCCCTTCATTTTTATTTTGAGACAGGGTCTCACTAAGTTGCTTAGGGTTTTGCTAAGTTGCTGAGGCTGGTCTCAAACTTTCAATCCTTCTGCCTCAGCCTCTCTCTAGCAGATGGGATCATAAGCATATGCCATCATATCTGGCATCAGTGTTATTGTTAAAGAATTGAGCGAGGCACGCTGGCACATAACCTGTAATCACAGCAGCTCAGGAGGCTCAGACAGGAGAATTTCAAGTTCAAAGGCAACCTCAACAACTTAGCCAGGCTCTAAGCAATTCAGTGAGACCCTGTCTCTAAATAAAATACAAAAAAGGGCTGGGGATGTGGTTCAGTGCTTAAGTGCTGCTGGGTTTAATTCCACGGGGAAGGAAGGAAGGAAGGAAGGAAGGAAGGAAGGAAGGAAGGAAGGAAGGAATAAAAAGAAGAAGAAGAAGAAGAAGAAGAAG
>JAJEJO010050062.1:124459-153883 GCA_020662805.1 Glaucomys volans
AGAAGGAGAAGGAGAAGGAGAAGGAGAAGGAGAAGGAGAAGGAGGAGAGGAAGAAGAAGAAGAGGAGGAGGAGGAAGAAGAGGAGGAAGAAGAGGAGGAGGAGGAGGAGGAGGAGGAGGAAGAGGAGGAGGAGGAGGAGGAGGAGGAAGAGGAGGAGGAGGAGGAGGAGGAAGAGGAGGAGGAGGAGGAGGAGGAAGAGGAGGAGGAGGAGGAGGAAGAAGAAGAAGAAGAAGAAGAAGAAGGAGAAGAAGAAGAAGAAGAAGAAGAAGAAGAAGAAGAAGAAGAAGAAGAAGAAGAAGAAGAAGAAGAAGAATAATAATAATAATAATAATAATAATAATAATTAAGCCAGGAAAGGATGCTTGTGATCTCAGCAATGTGGGAGGCTGAGGCAGGAGGATTTTGAGGCCTTGATCTTACTTGGTATAGAACCTCTTGAAGGGAGAGAAAATCTCATTCTTTAACCACCCCATCCGCAGTACTTTGTTATGGCAGCCCTAGTGAACTAAGGCATTGATATTGGATGTTATGTCCTGTTAATAAGCATATGGTTTAATATTAATAAAGGATCTCAACATTTATTGTGCTATTTATATGCTAGCATACACTACCATAATTACTGCTAGTTTTATTTCCTCCACTTTTTCTGCTTTAATCCTACAAACTGAATAAGAACAAGTAAAGAAACCTTAATTGGAAAAAACAAAACAAATTAGATTTCCAACCTTAAACCTCAAACTATGCAAATTCAGAGAAAACCTGTAGTTTTCCCAAGTTAAAAAAAAAAATCCATACAATCAATCAGTATAACCAATTACTGAATGACACTAAGAAATTCCTTTTAAAATCCTCCAAAATTCAGGGTTTTTTAAAAATATTTTTTAGTTGTCAATGGATCTTTAACTTAACTCTAAAGGAGAGGCACTCGGTCTCCAGGCAGCCTGGGGACCTGTGCCCCAGTTTTACTGGTGGTCTGCACCTGTTTTATTCTTGCATAGTATTGTTTTTTTGGTACGAGGGATTGGACCCAGCTCCTCATGAATGCTAGGAAAGCAGTATACCCCTGAGCTACTCCCCAGCCCTTTTTGTTTCTGAGGCAAGGTCTTGCTAAGTTGCCCAGATGTGATGCCGAAGACCCAGGGCCTCACGCAAGCCAGGCAAGTACTTTACCACTGAATCACAACTCCAACCCCAATAGACAAACGTATTTAATAACATTTTGTCTTGCATGAAAACTAAAATCTTATACCTAAGACTACAAAGTTCAAATTGCCTAGCCCCCAAAAGTTAGCATTTTAAAAAAAAAAAATCCGCAAACCTGTACTGGAAAAAAAATAACATAACACCATAAAAAGAAGCAACATGTTACATCTACTGTTAACCAAGTAAATCAGGGGAAAGCGCGAACGCAGTCCCCCACTACCACAAATTATGCAGTCGAGTTTCCCACATTTGGGGAAATCGCAGGGGTCAGCACATCCGGAGTGCAATGGATAAGCCTCGCCCTGGGAAAACCACCTTCGTGATCATGGTATCTCCCCTGCCAGGTAAGTATGAGTTCCTTCGCCCCTGCGTCACTTCACCCTCATCCTTAACCCACTACTTAGTCACGGTCAATCGAATTTCAAGTTCTTTACGTGTTCTGTTTTAAACTACACGCTTCTTTAAATGTCACACATGAGGCTATACTTTTCAGGATATTTGTTGGAAAATTTTGACGCGCGAAGAACGCTCTCAAACCAGCAAGCATCGCACTCTTATCTACATATCCCCGCCTCCTGTAGTGACGTCATCCTCTCCTTCTAGGCTTTCATAGTTTCCCTCTGGGTGAGTTAGCTCTAATAAACCACCCCGTCCCTTGTCTCCAAAAGACTTCTGCAGGTGTGGCTGAAAGGACTTAAATATTCCTTGCTTTTTCGATGTATGCAAAAATTCTGGTGCTGATTTGTTATGAGTCTTAGTGGTGTGCTGTAGCGCTGACCAGTTTGAGAGGCCATGGCGAGGCGGGGTATGTAGGGAACAGAGCCGCGGTGGGTTGTGCCAGGTGTGAACCGCTGCCTCCGACAGTGGGTCAAATCCTTAGTATGTTTCCATTTCCAAAAACGGTAAAGTGGAAATAACTCTGCCTGCCTGCCTCACAAGGGTTCTGTAAGGACTGAATGAATGTGAAATGTAACGACCAGTCCCCTGACCCCACTCAGGCTATTCCGCTCCTGGACTGGTGACAGGTGTACTCTGGGCCCCAAAACTTACTTCACAGTTACCAGCAGAAACGCAACAGCATCCAGACCAAAAAAAAAAAAAAAAAAAAAAAAAAAATTCTCTTTGTAATTTGTAACGACTAGAGTATCAAAGGCTTTAGTAGTATTTGCCTTGAGATCTCCATAATTAAAAAAAAAAAAAAGTTTTGTTTGGTACTTTTGGAGCATGCCTTTTTAGTTACTACTAGCGACAAATTTCCCTTCCATGTAGATAATTTGCAAAAGACAGAAAAGTTTTGAAAATTAAAATCAACTACAATCCAACTACTAAATTACTACTGTTACTTTCTTGATGTTTTATGTGATAATTCCAAATTATGCACATATATAAATAAAACATATATATATAATATATATTATAGTGTTGAGTATCAAACCCAGAACCTTGTGCACAATCAGGTAAGCACTCTACCACTGAGCCACACCCCCAACCCACATATGCATATACTTTTAAAAAAAAATTTTTAGTTGTAGATGGACACAATACCTTATTTTATGTACATACATACACCCCTGTATGTACTTTTTTTTTTTTTTTTGGAACTGGGGATTGAACTCAGGGGCACTGGGCCACTGAACCACATCCCCAGCCCTATTTTGTATTTTATTTAGAGACAGGGTCTCACTGAGTTGCTTAGGGCCTCATGGAGTTGCTGAGGCTGGCTTTGAACTCGCGATCCTCCTGCCTCAGCCTCCAGAGTCGCTGGGATTACAGGCGGGCGCCACCGCGTCCGGCTGTATATGTACTTTTCAAAGGACTATCATTCACATGCTATTTCTTAAGTTTTCATTCCTTTTGCTATACACTGGGTCATGGGTTTGTTCTTGTGTACCAGGGACTGAACCCAGGAGCACCTTGCCATTGAGTTATATTTCCAGCCCTTTTAAAAAGTTTTACTTTGAGACTGGGTCTTGCTAAATTGCTGAGGCACTCCTGGAACTTGCCACCCTCCTCCTGCCTCAGCCTCCCCAAGTTCCCTGGAGCCTGTGAAACTTAGATCCTGCTTCAAAATAAAAGATAAAAAGGGGGCTGGGATTGTGGCTCAGTGGTAGAGCACTTGCCTAGCTTATGTGAGGCACTGGGTTCCATTTTCAGCACCACATATAAATAAAAGAATAAAATAAAGGTCTGTCAACATCTAAAAATATTTTTTAAAAAAGATAAAAACATCTTAGGATGTAGGTCAGTGATAGAGTGCCCCTGAGTTCGATTCCCAGTACCTAAAATAAATTAATTAATAAAATTTCAAGTTTGTTAAGAATGAGAGAAAGCCAGGCACAGCAGTGCATGCCTATAATCCCAGTGGCCGGGGAGGCTGAGGCAGGAGGATTGCAAGTTCAAAGCCAGCCTCAGCAGTTTAGCAAGACCCTCTCTCAAAATAAAAAATGATAAAAAGAGAAGGAGGATATGGCTTAATAGCAGTGGTATACACAAGTCCCTGGTTTCTTTTTTTGGGGGAGGGGTACTGGGGATGGAACCCAGGGGCACTCCACCACTGAGCCACATCCCCAGCCCTATTTTGTAGTTTATTTAGAGACAGGGTCTCAATGAATTGCTTAGGGCCTTGCTAAGTTGCTGAGGCTGGCTTTGAACTCGTGATCCTCCTGCCTCAGCCTCCCAAGTGCTAGGATTACAGGCGTGTGCCACCACGCCCAGCAAGTCCCTGGTTTTGATCACTAGTGCCAGTGAAATGGAGAGAGGATAAAAGGAAGGGCACAGGGATGCCTAAATTGTATGATAGTACAAGCAAAAATAGGCAGCATATGAAACTGAACAAATACTATGCTTAATATTACTTCTACAAAGGCAAATTTAAAGAGACTTAAAGGAATAATACACAAAATACAAACTAATAAAATTGTTAGTGTCAATATAGAACTATGGAATCAAGTTCCTCCAAATATTATGAAACATGGCTATATCTCATAGAAAAAATATTTAATCCAAATCATATGCATCCAGGGTCATAAAATGCTCAGAACTTTGACCTAGCAATTTCTTTTCTTTTATCTAAAGGAAATACTTCCAGAGAAAGGGAATGCCCTTTGTGTTCATCATACATTAACTTAAATCCCCCAAACACTGGATATCAAAAGACCCAAAACACTGAATAGGGAAAGTGGCACAGGCTTGTAATCCCAGTGACTCAGGAGGTTGAGGCAGGAGGATCACAAGTTTGAGGTCCTAAGCAATTTAGCAAAACCCTGTCTCAAAAGTTAAAAAAAAAAAAAAAAAGTCGGGCATGGTGGCGCACGCCTGTGATCCTAGCACTTGGGAGGCTGAGGCAGAAGGATCACGAGTTCAAAGCCAGCCTCAGCAACTTAGCGAGGCCCTAAGCGACTCAGTGAGACCCTGTCTCTAAATAAAATACAAAATAGGGCTGGGGATGTGGCTCAGTGGTGGAGTGCCCCTGGGTTCAATCCCCATTACCATAAAAAAAAAAGTTAAAAAAATAGGGCTGGGGATTTAGCTCAGTTGGTAGAGTGCCTGCCTTGCAAGCTCAAGGCCCTGGGTTCAATCCCCAGCACTGCAAAAAGAAAGAAAAAAAAAAAGTTAAAAAAATAAAAAGGGGTGGTGATGTGGCTCACTGGTAAAGTGACCCTGGGTTTAATCCCTGGTCCAAAAAACAAAAACATGGAAATAGATTAAACAGTCATATAGTAACGATAACAACAACAAAACAAATTAGGAGCTGGATGTATTGGGTTTGATCCCCACCATGGGGGAGGGAGGAGAGGGAAAATTTTATTCCATGAGGTTAAGAGGAAAAAACTTATGAAATGGTATTATACCATGACTACAATTTTATAAAAATATATATAGTCTTAAGGAAAATTACTGAAAGCAAGTGCACTGAAATCATAATAAATGTCATGGTTTTAGCATTTACAGATTATATCTTTTTTTTAATATTTATTTATTTATTTATTTATTTATTTATTTTTGAACCAGGGATTAAACTCAGGGACACTCAGCCACTGAGCCACATCCCCAGCCCTATTTTGTATTTTATTTAGAGACAGGGTCTCACTGAGTTGCTTAGGGCCTCGCTAAATTGCTGAGGCTGGCTTTGAACTCGCAATCCTCCTGACTCAGCCTCCCAAGTCACTTGGATTACAGGCGTGCGCCACCACGCCCAGTTTACAGATTATATCTTTTCAGTAACATTGTTAAATTGTTTTTGCTTCCCAATGAGACCACATCTAAATTGGATTTTTAAAGAGTTTTGAACACAGGGTTTGGTATCAGATAGATTCTGGTTCAAATTGTGACTTTACTATGTTTTAGCTGTTTGTACTTGAATTCACCCTCTGGGAATGATAACTAGCAGCTATAATTATAGTGAATATATATTCACAAATGAACATGGATGCATATGTAACAACAGAAAATAGCTGGGAAGGGTGGCATTTGCCTGTAATTCCAGTGATTTCAGAGGCTGAAGCAGGAGGATAGCAAGTTCCCAGCCATCCTCAGCAACTTAGTAAGGCCAAGTATTTAAATAAAAAGGCCCGGCACAGGGGTGCATGCCGTAATTCCAGTAACTCTGGAAGCTGAGATGGGAGGATCCCAAGTTCAAAGCCAGCTTCAGCAACTTAGCAAGGCCCTCAGCAATTTAGCCAGACCTCATCTCAGAATAATAAATAAATAGGGCTGGGGATGTGGCTCAGAGGTTAGGCGCTCTGGCCTCAATACCCAGTACCAACACCTACTCCTGCTGCTGCTGCTGCTGCTGCTACTACTACAAACAGGCTGGGATGTAGCTCAGTGTAAAGTGTCACTGGGTTCAATCCCCAATACAAACAAAACCCAGAAAATAAACCAACTACTGCGACCAACTTTTAAAAAAAAAATGGGGCCCCAAATAAGAATAGATGAAGGAACACAATTCCTCAGAACAACATTTCTTGAGAGCTGATGTGCATCTAGGGAAGGGCAACACCAGCACACCTGCAAAAGTTTCTCAGATCATTGCTGCCCAGAGGTATAAGGTAGCATATATACTCAGTATTTTTTTTTCCAGTGCTGAAGATTGAACCCAGGACCTCATGCATGCTAGGCAAGAACTGCTATCACTGACCCACTTCCACAGAGCAATACTCAGTAATTTTAAAAGCAGAGTCTTGTTATATAAAATTTCATAAGGGTTGGACTTGGTAGTGCACCCCTGTAATCCCAGAGGCTCAGGAGGCTGAGGGCAGGAGGATCAAGAGTTCAAAGTCAGCCTCAGCAACTTAGCAAGGTCCTAAGCAACTCGGAGAGACCCTGTCTCTAAATAAAATACAAAAAAGGGGCTGGAGATGTGGTTCAGTGGTTAAGTGTCCCTGAATTCAATCCCTAGTATAAAAAAAATAAATAAATAAATAAATAAAACAAAACTTCCATAAGGCAGGAGCAGCTTGGAAGTCCATATGGCCAATGTAACAATCTATAAATGTCCACTACTAAGAAAGCATGAGTAACTATATGGCTACTCTCTGGACCTTGAGGGGCAAACCCATCCAATTCACTTTTTTTGTTTATTTGGGGATTGAACCCACACCCACAGCCCTTTTTAAATTTTATTTTGAGACAGGGTCTCACTAAGTTGTTCAGGGCCTTGCTAAGTTGCTGAGGCTACCCTTGAACTTATGATCCTCTTGCCTCAGTCTCCCAAATCTCTGAGATTACAAGCATGTACCACCATGCCTGGCTACCCAATTCACTCTTTGTGTGTGTGTGTGTGTTGGGGATCAAATCCACGGCTTTGTGCTTGCAAGGCAAGCACTCTACCAACTGAGCTATTATCTCCAGCCCCCCATTCACTCTTGACACACACTGCCCTGGACTTGTATTTCTGTGACTACAGGTTCTGCAATAAAAACCACAGTAATCATTTAGACATTTGTAGATACCCTCATCCAAAAAGTGTGACTCAGCTCACCTTACTTATATAGCACCTATCATCTCATTACTGAATTATTTTCTAATTTTATCTCAGAAGGTTTAATTTCACATGAAGAAAATAACATTTTGGCTGTTTCAATATTATCCATGAATGCCTGGCTGGCCACAGTTCTGAGGTCTCTATGACTATTTATTATGTCCCCTACAGTTTTGACGTCACATGCCCTTCTTTGCCAGGGAACTCTTTCTAATGATCATATACCTACGCCAGTATTTTCTCTATTAACCATGCATTCTTGAAATTCTGAGTGCTTCTAATGAAAATCATTTGCCTTCAAGTCATTCCTTATATGTGGTGCATACTTCTCATTTACAGCCATTTAAACTTTTAAAATGCCAGTCACTAGCATAAGCACCAAGAATGTTATAAGGATTAGTGCAAAGATGGAGTCTCCTATAATAAATACGATACCATCTATAAGGCAAATGATGAGCCCGAGCTGTATTAGATAACATTTCGATTCAGGACATTAGGATTTTTTTGTTTGTTTGGTACTGATGATAAAACCCAGGGGCACTTTATCACTGAACTACATCCCCATACCTTTTTAAGACAGCATCTCACTAAATTACTAAGGTTGGCCTTGAATTTGCAATCCTCCTGCCTCAGACTCCCAAGTCACTAGGATTTCAGGCATGCATTTCTGCACTCAGTACACATATTCTATCTTGTGACTATGTTGATGTAAAGATGAATATAGTATATTTCTATATATGAAATATTTTCTTCTACCTAAAAATTCTCTTCTGATTTTTTAAGAGGTTAAAAGCCCCTAGGCCTGTGGTATCTAATGGATAAAACTTCCCTAGATTCAGCAGCAATCCAGATGGATTCCAGGCAGCTTCACAAGAGGAACAGTTGAAATACACTTTTTCCAGGTAGATGAACTACAGGGCATTCCAGAAAGACCAAGCCTGTGAATTTATAGAAGTAACACAAGGTTTACTTTCTTTTTTAAAAAATTTATTTATTTTGATTCACTGAACACAAATGGAGTACAGCTATTGTTTCTCTGGTTGTACACAAAGTAGAGTCACACCATCTGTGCATTCATACATGTACACAGGGCAATGATGTCTGTCACACATTCTGTTATTATTCTTACCCCCCCACCCCGACCCCACCCCTCCCTTCCCTCTGTGCTATCTATCCTTCCTCCATACTTGCCACCCTTCCACCCCACATTATGCATAATCATTCACTTATCAGAGATCATTCGGCCTTTGAATTTTGGGGATTGGCTAATCTCAGCATGACAGTCTCCAACTTCATCCATTTACCCGCAAATGCCATCATTTCATTCTTCTTTGAGGCTGAGTAATATTCCATTGTATACATGTACCACATTTTCTTTATCCATTCATCTATCGAAGGGCATCTAGGTTGGATCCACAATCTTGCTATTGTGAATTGAGCAGCTATGAACATTGATGTGGCTGCATCACTGTAGTAATCTGATTTTAAGTCCTTTGGGTATAGGCCAAGGAGTGGGATAGCTGGGTCAAATGGTGGATCCATTCTGAGTTTTCTAAGGAATCTCCACACTGCTTTCCAGAGTGGCTGCACCAACTTGCAATCCCACCAGCAATGTATGAGTGTACCCTTTTCCCCACATCCTCGCCAACACCCATTGCTGCCTTTATTCTTAATAAAAGACATTCTAATTGGGGTAAGATGAAATCTTAAGGTGGTTTTGATTTGCATTTCTTTTATAACTAGGGATGTTGAACATTTTTTCATAAATCTGTTGATTGCTTGCAGATCTTCTGTAAAGTGTCTCTTCATTTCCTTGGCCCATTTCTTGACTGGGTTATTAGGGTTCTTGGTGTAAAGATTTTTTAGTACTTTGTAGATTCTGGAGATTAGTGCTCTATCTGAAGTGTGTGTGGCAAAGATTTTCTCCCACTCTGAAGGCTCTCTCTTCACATTGCTGATTGTTTCCTTTGCTGAGAAAAAGCTTTTTAGTTTGATTCTATCCCAATCATTGATTCTTGCTTTTATTTCTTGCGCTTTGGGAGTCATGCTAAGGAAATCTGGTCCTAGGCCAACATGATGAAGATTTGGATCTATTTTCTCTTCTGTTATGTGCAGGGTCTCTGGTCTAATTCCTAGATCCTTGATCCATTTTGAGTTGAGTTTTGTACAGGGTGAGAGATTTTTTTTTTAAATTTTTTAGATGTTAATGGACCTTTATTTTATTCATTTATTTATATGTGGTCTGAGAATTGAACCCAGTGCCTCACACATGCCAGGCAAGTGCTCTACCACTGAGCTACAACCCCAGTCTCCTACTTTCTGAATTTTAAAAAGAAGCTGATAAAACAGATGCAGTGACCCATGCCTATAATTACAGCAACACAGAAGGCTGAGTCAAGAGGAATGCAAGTTTTAGGCCAGCCTCAGCAATTTAGCAAGAGCCTGTATCAAAAGGGGCTCGGGTATTACTCACAGGTAGTAAGTGCCCCTATACCAAAACAAACAAAAACAAAACAAAACAAAACCCCAAGCAGATACAGTTATAAACAAAGCTTGTCCACTAGAATACAATGTTACCAACATCTAACACTTTTAGTACTGGCAATAGGACCCAGAGCTTCATACTGCTAGGTAAACCACCCAAGCCAGGGGCAGTGGCCCATTCCTGTATGTAATCCCAGTCACTGGGGAGGCTGAATCTGGAGGATTCCAAGTTCAAAGCCAGCCTCAGCAATTTAGCAAGACATTCTCCAAATAAAAAGGGCTTGGGGATATGTCTCAGAGCTTAAGCACCTCTGGGTTCAATCCCCAGTACCAGTAAATAAATAAATATTGAATCTGGGTCTCTACATTTCCCAGGCTGGCCCCAACATTGTGGTCCTCCTAGCCCCAACAAAATGTAGTGAGGAGCTGGAGTTGAAGTTCAGTGGTTGAGTGCTTACATACATGTGGTACTGGTTTCAATCCTCAGCACCACATGAAAATAAAGGTATGTATTCACCTTAAAAATTTTATTTTTGAAGCGTGATTGAATTTTAAAAACTGATTCAGACACCAACTCACCTCCATGTATACCAAGCAATGAAAGAAAAAATAAAAATAAAAAAGCTGGCAGAAACACGATTTATATTCTATCAGAAAAATTACTAAATTCAATTACAGTAGGACAGCCAAGCAGTTTTACAGACACCTTGGTTTTAAATAAACTCTAAGTGAAGTACTGGTTACTTTTCACAATCCTCATTATGATACTACAGCCGCGAAACACAAAAAATGACCCTATGTTAGAACCAGAAAACCCAGGGGAGAGCACGCACGCAGTCCCCCACCACCACAAATTATGCAGTCGAGTTTCCCACATTTGGGGAAATCACAGGGGTCAGCACATCCAGAGAGCAATGGATAAGCCTCACCCTGGGAAAACCACCTTCGTGATCATGGTATCTCTCCTGCCAGGTAAGTATGAACTCCTATTAACCCCGACAGTACCTATTGCCCTGAACATCACTGTACGTTTCAGGTCACCACTAATAAGCTCTAACGGCTGTATCTACATATTGAGACCCCCCCCCAAATTGAATCTGTGAACTCTATGTAGTATTGATGATAGAAATGATATGATAGAAAGAAGATTTCCAGGGAATCCGCTTCCACAATGCACCGAATCTCTAATCTACATACTCCGCCTCCGGGCCTTACGTCACAAGCAGGCCTAGTTGATTATGCGGAAAAACTGCTTTCCTTTTGGCAGAGTGCTGCGCACATTCTGGGCCAGCTTCCTAAGATCAGTAGTTCCTACTGTTTGCGTTACGTAAATGACACCTGTCGGGTTATTTTTCTGACATGAAATGCATCCTCTCTCCTAACTTTTGGTGTAGCCGAAAGCTTTCTGATCTTCCTTTGAACAGAGCCCCCTTGAGCAAAAGGACAATGATCCAACTTCACATCTTCCCGGGATACCGACGTTCCATACTAGCTCATACCATTTCCTCCTATGTTAACAGGAACAAGATAGCCTGCTAGCGGGGTGTATGGCGAAGGTGGGAGCTTTAGGGGGTTGTTTTGGGGTGCTACAGACCTAACTCAGGTCCCCATACTCCAGGCATGTGCTCTATCATTGTAAAACTCAGCCTGGAATGGGAGTTTTGGAATACAAGATTCTTACAGCAAAATTCAGTGTTCACACCGCATTCCTGTTTTAAAAATGTTTCACACTGCCTGCCTCTAAATAAGCTTCTAACCTCTAAACCTGATCCTCGACTTGTAAATAATTTGTAAATAAGAATTACTGATTATTGGAGTTCTTGTGAGTTAAACCAAATACACTAACAAAGCAACTTCCTACACTCTAACATTTAAAACATGAGTCAAGCAACCCAATGAAAACCCCAAAGCAAATTAATACGTTACTCAATAGCTACACCCCCAGAAACAGGAATAATTTTGGGAACTAGATGCTACGCAGTTAGAACAAACCCTTTATTAAACACCCACTGTACAGTAGCGGTAGAGAAAGAGCTGTTCGCTAAGAAACACAAAACAAGAAAAACACAAAGCATTCTGACTTTCAACAAAAATAGAAACAGGGGAGAGCGCGAACGCAGTCCCCCACTACCACAAATTATGCAGTCGAGTTTCCCGCATTTGGGGAAATCGCAGGGGTCAGCACATCCGGAGTGCAATGGATAAGCCTCGCCCTGGGAAAACCACCTTCGTGATCATGGTATCTCCCCTGCCAGGTAAGTATGAGTTCCTTCACTGGAAGCCTGCACAGCTAGGTGTACACAACACTAAACACATAGGGTCGCAATATACGCGTTCACATGAATGCTCCATAGCGTGAAATAAACGATCTCGAAACACTTGTTAAGACTGGCAGTTTCTGAAATTCCCCAAACTACACTCCAAGAAACAACAAACGTAGAAGAAACTTTTCCCAGTTTGCACCAGAAATTTCATCTACATATCACCCGCCTCTGTGATGACGTCAGATAAGCAGGGCGCATCCTCTAGCCTTGAGAGGACAAAACGCATGCCTACTAGCATGTAATAACTTTTACTGTTCTTGTTTCCTGCAAGAACACAATAAGCATTTTTTCCCTTTTTTATTTTTCCTTTTTCCCCCTCCCCCGCCCCCTATCCCATGGGACTGGGAATTGAAACCAGGGGCATTCTACCACTGAGTTATATCCACAGCCCTATTTATTATTTCAAGACAGGGTCTGGCTAAATTTCCCAGGTTGGCCTCAAATTTGTGATCCTCCTGCCTTGGCCTCCTGCACAGCTGGGATTACAGGTGTGCAGCACCACACCCAGCTACATTTTCTTTCATGAGCAGAAATTTGATGCATCACTTTAAAATGTGAATTGTATTTAATAACAATAACACCATTTTACTCATTCATTGAACAAGCATGTGCTGCATTGCTATTGTTGGGGATATTAAGAATGAAAGTTAATTCCTGCTTCCAAAGAACCTAGACTCTATGCCAAGCATGGTGGAGCACGCCTGTAATCCCAGAAGTTCCAGAGGCTGAGGCAAGAGTATCATAAGTTCAAGGCCAGCCTCAGCAACTTAGCAAGGTCCTGTTTCAAAATAAATAAAAAGGGCTAGGGATGTCATTCAGTGATTAAGTATCCCTTGGTTCAATCCCTGGTGCCAAAACAACAACCAAAACAAACAAACAAAAAACCCAAATAACTCAGAGGCTACAGAAAAGGCAGCAAATTAGATTATTTCTCCATAATCCTCATTTCTAGTCAGAGTTCCTTGTTGCCCCACTAGAAAGTCCCTGCCCAAAGATGACCCAGCTCCTCACCAATGGCTCATTGTCTGCAAGAGTTTATGCTTCAGAGGGAATAGGAGAAGACTCCCTAGAAGGGGTGACTTTCTTTTCTTTTCCAGTGCCAGAGATGGAAACCATAGCTCTACACATTCTATACAAGCACTCTACCATTGAGCAACATCCCTGCCACTAGAAAGGATGACATCTGAAATAAGACTTAAGGAGTAGGAAGAGACTACATATATAATACTCTTTATGAAAGGAAAACAAAAGTTCTGGAAAGAATAAAAAGATAACGGATTTGGGTGGGAGGTTAAGGAAATATTTATGTGTGCTATTTATCAACGTTTATTCATGTAGAATTAAATTTTTTTTTGGCTTTGGGGGGTTTGTTTGTTTTTGTTTTTGGTGTCAGAGATACAACCTAGGGGCGCTTAACCACTGAGCCACATCCCCAACCCTTTCTATTTTTTTTATTTTGAGAAAGGGTCTCACTAAATTGCTTAGGGCCTCACTATGTTGCTGAGGCTGGCCTTGATATTTTAATTTCATAATATACTGCATTTATTGGTGCTATTTTTTATTTAGTGAAGCAACAGCTTTGTAGCAAAATAAGAAAAAATATTCAACTTCTTCATAAAAATATTTTGCACTGGGTCCAAAAATTATATAGCCAAGGAAGGAGAGATAATGATGCATTTTGGACATAAGGAGCATAGGGAAGTTCACACATTCCTCCTGAAAATTCAACATTTGATGCTGCTGGAATAAACTATAGTAACCAATTTATTTGATCATAGTTCTCCATGGCACAGGAGCCTTCATATCAAACACCCAAAGATCCAGGGTGAAATACCCATTTTTATACTTAAGATTCCATGAAGCATGGACAGCCATATAGAAATATGTTTGGACAAAAAGCGTGAGGGTAACTCAGTAAGGCCTATCTTTTCACATTCTTCTTGGCCTTTTTATGCAGCTTTCCTTTCCTTTTCTTTTTTCTTTGGTACTGGATATTGAAACCAGGGGTGCTTTATCACTGAGCTGCATTCACAGCCCTTTTTATTTTGAAATAGGGTCTTGCTAATTTTCTTAGGGCCTGGGTAGGCTTGCCTCCAACTTGTGATCCTCCTGCCTCAGCTTCCAGAGTCTCTGAAATTACAGGCATATGGCCAATTCTTTCACAGGAAGGCAGGGAAAAGTAGAGTAATATATTTAGGGTTTACTCCTGGCTTTGAGGTAAAAGGCAAAAAGGGGTTCTTTTTTTCCCCCCAGAATTGGTGATGGAACCCATGCACTGTCTATCACTGAGCTATGTCCCTAGCCCTTTTTATTTTTTATCTTTATTTTGAGACAGGGTCTCACTAAGTTGCTTAGGATCTCACTATATTGTTTAGGTTGGCCTCCACCTTACAATCCTCCTGCCTCAGCCTCCCAAGTTGCTGGGATTACAGGCATGCATCACCATGCCCAGCTTAACCAATAAGGTCTATGCAAATATTCCAAAATCCAAAAAACTTCAAAATCTCCAACACTTCTGGTCTCAAACATTTCAGATAAGGACACTCATCTATACTGTGAAATATGGAATCTGCTTCAAAATAATCAGGGTGGGTGGGTTTAGAGTAGGAGGATAGATGAAACAAATTAGGACTTGAATTAATCATTAATGAAGCACATTACTGGTTAAATGGAATGCATGAAATTATTTTGTTTACATTCATTTTTCACAATATAAAGTTTTAAAAAAGAGAAAAAAAAAGTTTAAGGAGGACCCCCCCCCTCATGATTCTGATTACCTTTATAGGTTGATATCCCAGCTTCACCACCTGTGAATGGGGGGGTGGAGAGCAAGAGTAAGGAAGGAGTGCATCTTGGATTCTATTTTTCAATAGGGGAAAAAGTATTAAGGGAGAAATGGAAATCAGATTTAGAGATCATCTTTTTCTCCTTTCTTTCCTTTTCTATCTCAAAGACAATTAATCAGCAAGTCTTGTTTTTTTTTTCTTATTTTTTCAAGGCTGATGACTGAACCCAGGGCCTTGCACATACTAGACAAGCGCTCTGTCACTGAACTCCTTGTTTTTTTTCCTTAAAAATATATTCAGAATCTGATCCCTTCTTATAACCCCAGTGCTACCATTCTGGACAAGACTTTCTCATCGTATGCCCAGATTACTGTAGCCTCCAATCTCCTTTCATCCTTGCTTCCTTAGTGTATTAACACAGCAGCCAGAGATCCTCATAAACCCTATGTCTGTGGGCATCACTCTTCTGTTCAAAACCCCTAATATTAATCTCACACAAACTGTGAGGAAACAGATGATGAGAGGATATTTCCCCATTTATTCTATTTTTTAATTTTTTTTGGTAGCAGGGGTGGTTAACCACTGAGCCATATCCCCAGCCCATTTATTTTATTTTTCATTTTGAGACATGGTCTTGCTAAGTTGCTCAGGGCCTTGCTAAATTGCTGAGGCTAGCTTTGAATTTGTGATCCTCCTGCCTCAGCCCCCCCAAGCTGCTGGGATTATGGCATGGGCCACCACACCTAGCTCCCCATTTATTTTTTGAAGTCAACATTAGTCTGATATCTAAATCGATAGGAAACATTTAAGTAAACTACAGACCATTATCTCTCATGGACAAAGACACAAAATTTCTCCTTTAAAAAAAAAGACACTAAATTCAGCAATATGCAAAAGAGTAATATATCATGATCACGTGGGACTTATCCCAGGGGTATGAAGTTGTTTTAAAATTATAAAATGAATCCATGTATTTCAGCATATCAACAAATCAAGAAGAAATATATGCAACAAAAGTTCATCATCTAGGCTGGGGATATACCTCAGTTGATAGAGTGCTTGTCTTATAAGCACCATAGGCCCTGGGTTCAATCCCCAGCACCACCCCTCAAAAATAAATAAATAAATAAATAAATAAATAAGACCAAAAAAGTTAATCATCCATTAGGATAATCTGAGCAAAGTAATTAGCTTCATAAAAAACATCTATGAAAATCCTACAATTAACATACCTCATGGTAAATACTGAATTTTTTCTGTATTTTAAGAATAAAACAACCATGCCTACTTTAACCACTATTATTCAACACTTACTGGAGGTGCCAGCCAGTGCAATAAGAAAAGGGAAAAAAAAAAGCCAGTTTGGACTGAGCACAGTGGAGCATCCCTGTAAACCCAGCGATATGGGAGACAGAGACAGAGACAGGAGGATCCGGGCCCCTCAGCAAATTTGAGCAAGACCCTAAGCAACTTTGCAAGACTCTGTTTCAAAATACAAAAAAAAAAAAAAAAAAAACTAGGGTGGGGTTGTAGCTCGGGGATAGAGTGCCCCTGGATTCAACTCCCAGCTGAATGTAAATTTAACTTTCTCAAATAAGAAACAGGATTAAGTTGCCCTTGACACAGTTTCTGGTTCTACACCTCCTCCCAGTTCCTTGATGTAGTCAATCTAGACCTCTTATATATTTGCCTCCTGATGACACTTCCCAATGGGACATCTAGGTTCAGCCTACTTGACTATCTCCAGTGACTCTCATAGTAATGTGACTTCCTGAAGTTCATGCCTACTTTCTGTAAACCTACCAGTTAGAACACCCTATATGAAACCTGCCTTGAACCCCAATAATAGCTTTGGCCCATAAGTCCCTTCTTTCTCTCTCCCTCCTCCACTAATCCACTTCTGTGTGGCCTTCAGGCATGCCCTGGTCTCCCTGGGCTTTTAAGTAATAGAATATTTCCATCTTGGGTCTCTCTTAATCATTAAAGGAGCAACCCCTATCTTAAAGATTCTAAATTAAAAGTATATGATATGGGACAGGTGCAGTGTCATAACATCTCTAATCCCAGTGGCTCTGGAAACTGAGGCAGAAGGATTCCAAGTTCAAAGCCAGCCTCAGAAATTTAGGCACTAAGCAACTCAGCAAGGCCCTGTCTCTAAATAAAATACCAAAAAGAGTTGGGGATGTATCTCAGTGGTTAAATGCCTCTGGGATCAATCCCTGGTAAAAAGAACAAACAAACAAACAAACAAACAAAAACCCCACAAACAAAACCAACCTATATCACGTAGCTGTTTAGGTAGAAAATCTTTAAAACATTTACCAGCTTCCCCTCCCCACCCCCCCCAAAAAAAGCCTTTCAAAAATTCTTAAAATTTACAACTGATTTTAGCAATCACAGGAAATAAAATCAATACATGTAAATCAGTCTGCAACCACTATTCCTTTTTTTTTTTTTTACAAAGGGGAGGGTACTGGAGCCTGAACTGGGGGTACTTTACCCTAGTTTTTTAATCTCATATTTGAGAAGGGGCTCTCACCAAGTTGCCCAGGGTAGCACTGTACTTGCAAGACTTTGAAGTAGCCATCACTGTAGGGGTTTACCAGTACAAAACACCTTAAAATCCCTAATGCGTGAAGTTAAATATCGCTAATGCACACTTTTTTTTGCGGTGTTGGGGATTAGACTCAGGACTTTGAGCTTGTGAGGCAGCAGCAACATACACTTTCAGGTAAAACACCACAAATAAGAATAAGAATCTACACAGATACATCTAATATTAAACACGAATAACGAAACAGGGGAGAGCGCGAACGCAGTCCCCCACTACCACAAATTATGCAGTCGAGTTTCCCGCATTTGGGGAAATCGCAGGGGTCAGCATATCCGGAGTGCAATGGATAAGCCTCACCCTGGGAAAACCACCTTCATGATCATGGTATCTCCCCTGCCAGGTAAGTATGGGTTGTGGTTGTTGCCAGGTATCTCACCCTCAGATTCCAAACACTTTTCGCACAGGGTCAATATCTTTGCTCAAACTTTTTAGCCCATCACTTTCAACATTACGACTTCTCCAAACTGTAGGACCCAAACAACAACAGTTTTGTTATTGTAATATTTATGGACAAAATCCTCAAAAATGTATGTAGATGAACAAGTCCAGAAGACACTGCGGTCATCTACATATACCAAGCCCCTTTTGATGACGTCAAAAGCTTCTGACAAATCTGAGACTTTTGTTGATGTGGTAGGCAGTATGATAGCCCACAAAAATATCCACAACCTAATCCCTGGAAGCTGTAAATGTTACTTTCCACCACAGTACAGGGTATATTGCAGATGTAAGGATTTGAGATGCAGAGATTATCATGAATTATCCAGGTGTGCCTAAAGTAATCACACAATTTGCATAAAGATCTAAGGACAGAAGTTAGAAGATGCTAAACAGAGCAGTTTTTCATGCCTGTAATCCCACCCACTCAGGAGGATTACAAATTCAAGGCCAGCCTGGGCAATTTAGTAAAGCTGGGGATCTTCCCCCCCACACACACTTTGTTTTTCCTCAGTACTGAGAAACCCAGGGGTCAGTACTGCAAAAGAAGAAAGAGAATGCTAAATTGCTGAGCAGCTTGGAAAATGGGAGGAAGGCAACACAAAACCAAGAAAACGGGGGTGGGGGGTGGGGATGCTTTCTGAAATCAGAAAAGGTAAAGTAATAGTTCTACTCTAAGCCCTTCAGAGTATAATTCCTCACACTAGCGTACCTGCCTGCTGTTTTTCCTACCCCATTACCTCCAGGAGAAACAGCTCTATTAAGTTATTCTTCTAACGATGCACCTACCCCATTAACCACCTACCATGTAAACCACTGCTAGCAACAGTACTCGCATTTTCAGAAAATAAACAGAACCAGGGAGTTCTCTCATTTCAACAGATTAAATGAGGAGAGAGTGTGAACACAGTTCCCCATTACCACAAATTATGCAGTTGCTTTCCTACATCTGGGGAAATTGGAGGGGTCAGCACATCCAGAGTGCAATGAACAAACCTTACCTGGGAAAACCACCTTCCTGATCATGGTGTTTCCCTGCCAGGTAAGTATGAGTATTGACTAACCCTGGATATCTCACCCTCAGATTCAAACCATTCTTTTTCTCATGGAGACTATCAACTTCCACAATACTGAAATGAAAAGTTTCCAAAATATAGTAACCCTGAAGCAACATATTGTATATCTGGATATGCCAAAATCTTGGGCAATAGAGGCCTGTGATAGGCATGACCAGCAGTCACTGCACTTTCTACATAATCCACACCCCTTTCACTGATCTCATTCATTCAGCATGACCTTTTGTAGTATGCATGGTGATGCTCCTGAAATAAAATGTAAAGGTAAATACACTCTAAATATTAAAATCTAAACAACATAAACTAGCTCCTGTCTTCAAAGATTATGGTGCTGTGTCATTATGATTTGTGGTACAGTTCAAAAAGCTGCTATCCATGTAACCTGAATGAGCAAGTCTGAAAAGATGAAATTCGGGGTATTGTTCATTGGTGAAGTGCTTGCCTAGCATACCTGAGGCTCTAGGTTAAATCCCCAACACTATGAGGGAAAAATAAAAACAAAAACTTTTTTTAAAAACTACATTAGAGGGCTGGGGTTGTGGCTCAGTGGTAGTATGCTTGCCTAGCATGTGTGAGGCCCTGAGTTCCATCCTCAGCACCACATAAAAATAAAAAAAAGATATTATGTCCACCTACAACTAAAATATATGTTTAAAAAAACTACATTAGTAAGCCCAGTGAACACATTGCTAAATAGCTGGTTCAATCCAAAGCATCAAGCTTAAGTGTAAAATGCTTTCATTCAAACATACAGCAAGTCATCCTTGTTACTTGAAAGACGAGTTATAGAAATGCTAATTTTGAAAAGAAGCAAACTAGGAAAGTGTTCATAGAGCCCCTAATTCCAAATCTGGAGTATGATAGATGACCCTCACGACCTCCATGATCAATGTCTCCCCTCTCAAGCAGGAATAAGTTGTGCTTCCATGCATTCTTTTTTTTTTTTGGCAGTGCTGGGGATTGAACCCAGGGTCTTGTGCTTGTAAGGCAGGCACTCTACCAACTGAGCTATATCCCTAGCCCTCCATGCATTCTTAAATCCTCTCTTACTTAATTCCACAAGCACAGGGTCAACCATCTGCTTTTTCATAGGTTTCTCTGAAATCCAGAACTGGCCCACTGGAGAATCCATTCTATAAGAAACTCCTGAGCTCTACTAGAATCCTGTTAGACTCCTCAAAAAAAAAAAAAAAAAAATCAAATCCTGTCTCAGGCAATAGTCAATAATTCATGTATTTGACATCCACATCATAAACAGTATCACTCAACACTTTCCTTCCTTCCTCACTGTACACTAGAACCACTCTAATTCCCAATTTTTTTTTTCCTGTGGCTCGCTTCAAATTTGCTATCCTTCTCCTTCAGCTTCCAGAGTTGCTGAAATGAGAGGCTTGTGTCATCACACCTGATTCTGAAGTCTTTTTATTTTGCAGAAGGGCTCTTCTGATATTATCTCCTCTACCAAAATAAATTATCCAGAGTTTTATTTTTTATTTTTTTATTTTGGGTACTGGGGATTGAACCCAGGGTCACTCCACCACTGAGCCACATTCCCAGCCCTATTTTGTATTTTATTTAGAGACAGGGTCTCACTGAGTTGCTCAGGGCCTCACTAAATTGCTGAGGCTGGCTTTGAACTTGCAATCCTCCTGCCTCAGCCTCCCAAGTGCTGGGATTACAGGCGTGTGCCACCACTCCCGGCAGAGTTTTATATCTTTAAAACAGGAAGAAATAATACTGTTTCAAAATCTTATGGGGTTGGGATTGTGGCTCAGTGGTAGAATGCTTGCCTGGCATGTGGGTTTGATCCTCACATTTAAAAATAAACAAATAAAATAAAGGTATTGTGTTCATCTATAACTAAAAATATTTTTAAAAATCTTACTAAAGATTAACAAGCAGCCAGGCCCAGTGTCACAATTTGTAATCCCCGACACTCAGGAGGCTGAGGCCCTAAGCAATGCAGTGAGACCGTGTCTCTAAATTAAATACAAGAAAGGGCTAGAGAAGTAGCTCAGTGGTTAGGTGTCCCTGATTTAATCCCTGGTACACCCCCCAAAAAAAATTTCAGCTGGAATTGGACACGGTGGTGCACACCTTATAATCCCTGCGACTCTGGAGGCTGATGAAGGAGGATCACAAATTTGAGGCCATCCTCAGCAATTTAGCAAGACCCTAAGCAAGTTAGTGAGACCATGTCTCAAAAAAATAAAAATAAAAAGGGCTTGGGGTGTATCTCAGTGGTTGAGGGCCTCTTAATTCAGTTCCAAGCACCAAAAACAAAAAAACAAAAAAACAAAAAACTTGCCCAAAGCAGACATAATCCCATAGATCAATCTACTATGAACAAACAAGCAAAACTTTTCTTTCTTTCTTTTTTTTTTTTCTTTTTCAGTACTGGGGATAGAACCCAGTGGTATTCTACCATTGAGCTACATCCTCAGTCCTTTTTATTTTCTTTTTGAGACAGGCTCTTACAGGGTTGTCAATGCTGACCTCAAACTTGCAGTTCTTGTCTTCTACGTCAGTCTGGTGAATAGCTGGAATTATAGGCACACATCACTGTGCCTGGCCATGCAGAACTATTTTAACTAAATGTATAACATCTTTGTAAACAGAATCTAGCAGGATATTAAAATAAAAAGAGATGACTAAAGACATGTTATATCAGGACTGTATAACCTAAATACATAAAATATATGATAAAGTAGCACTTCATAAAGATGGGAGAAGGAATTGAGTACTTCATAAGGACTGCTGAATTAGCTCACCACTGCAAAGAAAGAAAACACACTTCTTTCCTACTTTTTACTGGAGGATGAGAATGGGGATTGAACCCAGGGCCCTAATCATGGTTAAGAGTGCCCCCCCACCCCCGCCCCGCCTCTGTCTCTCTCCTGGCGACTTAACCCAGGGGTGCTTTTTCCACTCATCTATTTTGAGACAGGGTCTAAGTTGCTGAGGCAGTCCTTGAATTTGTGATCCTTCTGCCTCCGCCTCCTGAGTTGCTGGGATTATAGGTGTGTAACACCATACTCACCTATTCGTTTTTAAAAATCAAATTAAAATATTCAAATGTAAATCTAAGTCAGATTCTGGGAAAATCATACTTATAATTTCTTTCTTCTTTCTTTCCTTATCTCTCTCTCTCTCTTTCTCTCTTTCTTTCTTTCTTTTTTGGGGATTGAACCCAGGGCCTGAAGCATGCTATCACTAAGCTCATTCCTCAGCCCTTTTTATTTTTTACTTTGAGACAGGATCTCACTAAGTTGCCAGCTAACTTCAAACTTGTGATCCTCCTGCCTCAGCCTCCAGAGTAGCTGAGATTACAGGTATGTACTATTGGGCAGGGCCATGTTTATAATTTTGAAGAGACTTTTTAAGCATATTACCAAAATCAGGATTAAATAGAAAATTTGACTAGGTTACATACAGAAAATCTCTCTAAAGCAAAAATCCTCATAAAACAAAGTTTAAATACACATGACAAATTGGGAAGATATTTGCAACACATAGATTAAGCAAAAGACTGTATTTGAATATGCATATGAGTAGATAACAAGCATATGGATTAAGAACCATAAGAACCATGGATTTTTTTTTTTTTTTTGGTATAAGGATAGAACCCAAGGGTGTTTAACACTGAGCCACATCCCAAGCCTTTTATTTTATTTTATTTTATTTTATTTTATTTTATTTTGAGACAGGTTCTTGCTAAACTGGTAAGGCTGGCGCCTTGAACTTTCAATCCTCCTACCTCAGCCTCCCAAATCACTGGGATTAGGGCTGGATTTTTTTTTTGGGAGGGGGGGTAGATCTTACTATGTTGCCCAGGCTGGTTTCAAACTCCTAAGCTGAAGTCATCCTTCCAAGTAGATGGGTCTACAGCTACTACAGAATGAAGATGAAAATGGTAATTATTACAGGTAAGTCAAGGGTTGGAAAATACTAATAGCAGCTAATTAAATAGCAGCTATTGTGTAGCTGCTATTAAACGTGGAGTTCACTAGTTTCTTTTTTCTTTTCTTAGTAGTATTGGGAGTTGAATCAGGGGCCTTGCACATGCTGGGCAAGTGCTCTACCTACTGAGCTATATATTCCTAGAACTACACTAGTTTCTTAACTCTCCCCTTCCAAAGAAACAAATTTTTTTTTTTTTTTTTTTTTGAACCAGGGATTGAACTCAGGGACACTCGGCCACTGGGCTCATCCCCAGCCCTATTTTGTATTTTATTTAGAGACAGGGTCTCACTGAGTTGCTTAGGGCCTCGCTAAGTTGCTGAGGCTGGCTTTGAACTCGAGATCCTCCTGACTCAGCCTCCCAAGTCGCTTGGATTACAGGCGTGCGCCACCATGCCCGGCGAAACAAAATTTTAAACATGACCAATTCCACTGCATTTGACCAAACTGAAGAGTTACTGCTGACTAAGGTAACACTTTATTTACCCAAGAACCTGATTGCTATACAAACCTAAGCATGGATTCTATGAGGACAACGTTTAGTTAATGCCATTGATTGCTCAGATGTAAATCATAAGTTAGGCAATGTACTTGTACAAACCACATTTTCACTATCCCTACAAGGTTTTTATTAACCTACCAAGTTAGGAACTTCTGAAATCCTCCCCTTCTCAAAAAAGGTATACAATTTGGAGGCAACTCGTGGTAATAAAAAGTATTCTAGGTTTGAATTTCGGCTTGAAGAAAACTGCTCTGGGCTTCTATATACTAATCTTCCTCATGACATGGCTGTGAGCATTTGAAATGTATGGGATTTTTAACAGTGCTCAACAGAATGTTGTTCCTTAGTTCTGTTTTGCAATATTTAAAAAATTCCTTTAAAATGGGAAGAAAAATCAAGAGTAAGATCGTCGCCAAGGCTGGGCAGAATGGTGCGTGCCTCTAATCATAATCTCAGCGACTCAGGAAGCTGAGGCAGGAGGATCCCAAGTCCGAGGCCAGCCTCAGCAATTTAGTGAAGCCCTGTCTCAAAATAGAAAATAAAAAGGGCTGGGGATGTCAATCAGAAATAAAGTGCCCCTGGCTTCAATTCCCCGAACCACCCCACCACCACCAAAAAAAGAAATCGTAGCCAACAGGTAGGGTATAAATTATCCCCCTAAATAAATCATACTCCCTAGGAAAGAAATGACCTAAAAAATCACCTTCCAAAACAGCTCCCAATTCCCCCAAATTTATAAAGTGGTCATTTCCAGAGCTTCAACACCCCTTTGCAATTCTACTGGGGGTCGAACCCCTCCCTCTCAGGACACAAGGAGCATAGGCCAGCCCACTATGGGTCATTCCGTGCTTACTTTTCCAGCTGCTTCTCAAGCTAAGCAGGCCGTGAAGTGCCAACGGTCTCAGAAGCCCTCATGCTCCAGGCTCGCCTCGCGGGAAGGCGTGGGTGGGTGCGGGGATTTGGGTATGAATCTCCCCGCGGAGGTGGGGGTCTGGCCCACAATCCTTCGCGAGGGCGGGAAAGGCAAGGGGGGCAGGAAAGGGGGGGACGGCTAGCGAGAAGAGTCAAGGGGCTGGAATCCTATAATAAACATAGATTCATCCTTATATGACAGCTTCCTGGACTTTTCACACCAAAAAAATTGGTCAACTGGCCCGCATTCCTTTATTGCTCCATTTCCACTCAGGGAATTAATTCCTGTTAATGACCGAGGCTTCTACCTAACAGGCCAGTGCAGAAGCAGTGTGATGTGTAGGGCCTGCTGGGCCTGGCTCTCCATCCTGAGATGGAGGCCACCCATCTTTTTATTATCACCGTGTACATTAAATGAGAAACCCTAAATGGTTATACGAAGGAATCCGAGGAGGTGTGAAAACATACAATCCCCACAGTAGCAAAGCTAAAGCCTCGTGCAGACAGGCCGCAGACCCCGCCCCTTCCGCTTTACGACTGACGTCACGGCCCGGGCGCGGGCGTGCGAGGGGTTGGCCCCGCGGATTCAGCTACTTCGGATCTGCGCAACTGCGTACCCAGACGTCCGGGTTTGAAATGCAGCGGGATTTGTTGAGTTTCCCGCTGTCTCCAGCAGTGCGGGTGAAGCTCGTGTCTGCGGGTTTCCAGAATGCTGAGGAGCTCCTGGAGGCGAAACCCTCCGAACTCAGCAAAGGTAAGGACTGCCCACCGCAAGCTTAGGCGGGCCGCTCTCGCCGCCGCTTCAGTCTTGCTTCTCCTGCTCTCCGGCTGCAGTTCAGTCTCTACCCATATGTTCAGGTTCCTCGAGTCCACTTGAAAGTTGCCCTAAGGGGCCCGGGATGTAGCTCAGTACTGCAGAGCTTGCCTAGTAAGCGCGGCGCGCGCGTGCACACACACGAAACCAGAACAAGGAACAGTTGTTTTCTGTATGGTTGGGAGAACAATGTAAGGAAAACATTTTTTCGGTACTGGGGTTTGAACTCTGGTGGGTTCTCTACCACTGAGCCACATCCTCAGTCCTTTTGAGACAGTCTCACTGAGTTGTTGAGGCTGGCCTTGAACTTGGTGCGCCTCTTGTCTCAGCTTCCCAAGTAGCTGGGATTATAGGCGTGTGCCACCGCACCTGAGTTTACTATCACTCAGTTATCTAAAAAAATTAATGAAGATGACTCATAATTGTGTTATACTTTTAAATCTCTAAAATCGGTGGTGTACTTTTTCTTATTTTACTTTCAGAAGTTGGAATATCTAAAGAGGAAGCCTTAGAAACTCTGCAGATTATAAGAAGAGAATGTCTCACAAATAAACCACAATATGCTGGTGCACCAGAGTCAGGCAAAAAGTGTACAGCGCTGGAACTTCTCGAGCAGGAGCATACCCAGGGCTTCATTATTACCTTCTGTTCTGCACTAGATAATATTCTTGGGGGTGGAGTACCCTTAATGAAAACAACAGAAATTTGTGGTGCACCAGGTGTTGGAAAAACACAATTATGGTAAAGTAAGATGTTCCCCTTCTAAGGGTGGGCTTAATAACATTTTATGTAAGTAGAAGAGTGTTGTGCTATGTGTTTACACTCAAGAAACCATAAAAGGCATGTGTGTGCTCTTAATTTTGTGTGGGTGTGTGTACATAGAACAAAACTCAATTTACTAATCATGTTACTTCAGTTCCGTATCTTGATAAACTGATAAAATTATTTTGGTATCAAAAATGTTTCTTTTGCAAGATGATGTGCTCACAAGGGTAAGCAGACAGTCTTCTACATTATTCACTCCCAAGAATATATTGGCAAGTGCAATTCTTGAAAGTGGATTTATGCATAAGAAAGGTTTCCATTTCCAGAAGCCTAGAAAGCACTAAAAAGTTCCTAATCTTGGTTTTATAGGCACAGCCTTCCCCTAATCTAAGGATCAGTTGATTCACATTTATCTGGATCCAAGGAGAGTCAGCCATCTCTGTTGCCTTGGGGACTGTATTTGCATTTATAAAATTTTAGTGGAACTTAACATCATTATTTGGAATTTGAAAAACATTGCATTAGATGATCATGATAATGATTTGATCAACTAGACTTATTTCTTGACAGCATGCAGTTGGCAGTAGATGTGCAGATACCAGAATGTTTTGGAGGAGTGGCAGGTGAAGCTGTTTTTATTGATACAGAGGGAAGCTTTATGGTTGACAGAGTGGTAGACCTCACTACTGCCTGCATTCATCATCTTCATCTTATAGCAGGAACACACATGGGAGAGGGTAAGTTAACAAATGATCCTCTTTGTTTCTGTATAATAAAGGTTGTTTGCATTTGTGCCCATCGCAGACCTCAGCAAGAGACCATTCTGAATGTGAAGCTTAATGGTTTAACAGTGTATTAACGTCAAGTGCTTGTGCATGTGTTAAAAACAGTGTAGCTGGAATTGGCCTTTTGTTCCCCTTCTGTGGACCTCACTGCAGTGAGGCAAATCCTCTGAGGCAAATCCATGTATGTATTTCAGTGTGTGACTTCAAAACATCATATTCTAACTTGCCAGATACACGCTAATGTGGACATCTTAATATAAGTGAATGTTGTTAAATGCATTCAGTATATATTGACTTCCACACTGGGTTTTTCAAAAACCAAATGTTGCTTTGAAATCCACATCTAGAAATGTTCAGATGTTAAGCTGATTGACTTATAGTATATAATTTACTTCATAACTGCATTAATTATATCATTTAAGAGTTTGGGAGACTTTGGGGGGATGTTTATTAGATATAAAAGGATTTTTTTAAATGATAATTTATATTCAAGTTCTTGTCCTTTCAGTTACTTTTTAAAAAATTTGTTCTTTTTAGATATACATGACAGTAGAGTGTATTTTGACATATTATACATACATGGAGTATAACTTATTCTAATTAGGATCCCATTTTTTTTTTTTTTTTTGGAACCAGGGATTGAACTCAGGGACACTTGGCCACTGAGTCACATCCCCAGTCCTATTTTGTATTTTATTTAGAGACAGGGTCTCACTGAGTTGCTCAGGGCCTCACTAAGTTGCTGAGGCTGGCTTTGTACTCGTGATCCTCCTGCCTCAGCCTCCCAAGTCGCTTGGATTACAGGCGTGCGCCACCACGCCCAGCAGGATCCCATTCTTGTCTTTTGAATTACTTATGAAAGCAAATGGACAGTTTGACTATTTCCTTTTTGGTACCAGGGATTGAACTCAGGAGCACTCGACCACTAAGCCACATCCCCAGCCCTATTTTATAGAGATAGGATCTCACCGAGTTGCTTAGCACTTTGCTTTTGCTGAGGCTGGCTTTGAACTGGAGATCCTCCTGCTTTATTTTTTTTAGGTACCAGGGATTGAACCCAGGGGCATTCCACCACTGAGCCACATCCCCAGCCCTATTTTGTATTTTATTTAGAGATAGGGTCTCACTGAGTTGCTTAGGGCCTCGCTAAATTGCTGAGGCTGGCTTTGAACTCACGATCCTCCTGCCTCAGCCTTCCAAGTGCTGGGATTACAAGCGTGCACCACTGTGCCCGGCCTGCTTTATTTTTATCTTCTTCTGATTTATTTATTTTGGTATGTGTGGTACTGGGTATTAAATCTAGGACCTTGCACATTCTGGGGAAATGCTCTACCAAATGCTCTCATGTAAATGAGCTACATTCCTAGCTCTTTATTTTATTACTATTTTTGTTTGTTTGTAGTGCTGGGGATTGAAGCCAGAGGCGCTGTACCACTTAGCTGCATCCCCAGAGCTTTGTATTTTTTATTTTGAGACAGGGTCTTTCTAAGTTGCCCAGACTGACCTTGATTTTGTACTCCTGCCTCAGTCTCCCACATAGCTGGAATTACAGGCACATGCAGTCTTTATACTTTTCTCTAGAAGTATTAGACAGTGATGCTCTTCATAAGATGCTTGTTTCCATTGAGTAAGTATAATTAGCTGGATATTTTTATTTTCATGTAGGTACTAAGTGTTTTTCTTAGTTAAACACCAGCAACATCCACTAAAAGACATTTGTACACTGGCAGAACATGCCACCCCAGAATATGTCATTTTGGCAAAAGATTTATTTTGAGCTGAAGACAGTTGAGAAGAAACATAAAGCTGTCTGTCTTCTCCATGTTTTCCTAAAAACAACACAGATGTGCTAAGGTGTTTCCTCTCTCCTCTCTACAAGGAAAGACAAAAAATAATTACCAGAGACAATCTTCGACTCAGCTTGGAGAAATCAGCCACCAGAGGATCTAAGTAACACACTTCATTAGCTAGTCTTTATCTTCCATTAGTTTCCCTTAGATTTGCCTTTACACAATTTGCTGGCTCTAGAGACTCAAGATCCTTTTCCTTTGTCTTTTCACTTCTCTAAGAATTTATTGTTCCTTTGGTTAATTAAGCCAAAATTCTAACCACGTTTTTGAGATACGAATCTTTGGACTCCCATTTGTTACATATGTGATGCATGTGTTAATAAATTTCTGTGTGTGTCTTCTGTTGTTAAACTGTCTGTCTAGTTTACAGGGCCCCAGCCAGAGAACTTTGGAAAGTAGTAGGAAAAATAATATTTTCCAGCCAGATGTGGTGGTTTACGCCTTTAATACCAGCATCTTGTTAGGCTGAGGCAGGAGGATTGCAAGTTTGAGGTTAGCCTGCACAACTTAGCAGGCTCCATCTCAAAATAAAAAAAACCAGGACTGAGGATGTAGCTTAGTGGTAGAATGTTCCTGGGTTCAATCTCCAATAAACCCCTTCTACCACACACGAAGGTATTGTTCTCTTGCAATTGTTAACATGTCCAAACAAGTAAACTTATTAAGATGTTGTATTTTTTTTTTCTTCAGAACACCAAAGAGCTTTGAAAGACTTCACCCTTGAAAACATTCTTTCCCATATTTACTATTTTCGTTGCCATGATTATACAGAACTACTGGCTCAAGTCTATCTTCTTCCAGATTTCCTTTCAGATCACTCAAAGGTATGGGTCAAACAACTGAAATGTAACTATCAAAATATCTTTGGAAGTGTTTTTGATTAAGCATGAAAAATGACATAGTATGGTAGCATACAATCAAAGCCAAA